>DWIE01000670.1:0-13490 GCA_018248235.1 Choaspes benjaminii | reverse complement strand
CGATTATAAATGTTTATTGATTATTCTGGTAGTACATATTAATGAGCTTTATTAGACATTCATAAAGTTTAGATGTACGGAGCTTTAAGTTAGATTATAATAATTACAAAATTACGAAGGCGGAACCTAAACAGTAAGATCAATAACAAGATATTTTTTCTCTGTATATATTAATATAAATTCTATATTCAATGTATTAAATACATGCGAGTATTAAAAACAATATCTACAGGAATCGACTAGACCTTAAGGAAAGGCCCAAATATGTCAGCACAAAGAATTGAATCAATCTCACAACACATGGTCTTAATCATTCTATCTCCTTGACGATTGGAGTGCAGTAACGGTATCTGTTGATAGCGTACTTCATTTCAGTTACGAGGAGATTATCCACTTAATCTATAAATTGTCTAGACGGCCCCATGGATATACTAAGACATAAGTACCAACTCCCGTATCTCGAATTACCTACTCGGAACCAATGGACGAATTTCAAAATGGTGTTCACTAATCATACATTTACAATGCGTATGAACGCCCTAGACGTTAATATGCATAATTATTCACCATCTGTCATCAATTAACTATATATTTATATAAATAAATATATAATTATTTTATTTTTATTATAATTTTATTAATTATGATTTAATTTAAACATGTGATTTAGAAAATAGATGTAACTTGGAAGATAAAAAAATACAAATTGTACAGAAATTATAAATCATTGTTATTGTTCAATAAGCTCGCTTAACTCGAAATTAAGGTATAGACAATTCCGGTGAACATTTTAAAACTTGTACCTACAATTCCGTGTTGGTGTACTGTAAGGAACATACCTATCTTTCTACAACTTTTTTCAATGTATTCCATATCTAAGCCTAGTTCTTCTTAGAGTTCTAAAAAAGTATAACTTATAAGCAATATATGAAATTTTACAGTTATTGTGCAATAAATCGGTATATACAGTTCGTTTAGCAAAGTTGACAATATTTTTAGTCAACTACAAATAAGACTACAAGTGTCAATGAATTTGTATTAAAATGAGTATTAAATCCAATATATTCCGAAATAAGGCACGAACTATTATGATATGATAACGAAACTGAAATAATAAAGATTTAAAGCATCGTTAAACAAGTTTGAGTATCTATAATGGACTTACCCAGCATTCTATTGACTTCCTTTTCAGTCATAGTCGTCGTCGATGTCTTTCATGGCGTATAATAACCTGTAACAATAATCCAGTTATTTTCCGCATTCTAAACTAATTTTCACTTACATAAGGCTGTACAGTTTGTAGAGCGATTTTTCGCTTACATTACCAGTTCAGTTACAGTGTAAAGTTAATAAAAACATTAAGGATTGAAAAAAGACTGAAAAGTACTTGTAAATAGGTTAGTAGAATTACAGATTATGGTGTCAAGCCGTCTTTACCTTGGTTTTAAACCGCGTTTATTCCGAGCACCACTGAGTGTAAGCACAACCGATAACTATCACATACACTATATGAAAAACATGAAACAAAAGATTATTACACTTCCTAAACTATTCTTGCATACAGAATTTTGCATCGTTTTCACTGGGAAATCGTTTGGTTTCGGGTGGATACTGGGATATACTTTTAAAGATTTTTGGGACGTCGTAAAGGCATCTCGACGAGGGTTGAAAGGCGAACTGCGGAAATGGACGAAAACCTCCGAATGTGACCGAATGCAAATACCACCCAGAGTGGGACTCTACGTCAAGTTTAAAATGTATATTTCGTAATTTAGATGCTGGTTCTAATATATTTAGCTATACATTAATTTCTGCCTAGCGCCACTTATAACTTTAAAAATAAGTGGATAAACATAATATTTAAATAGTAACCTATACATTTTATTAAGACTTTTATTGGTATCACTGGAATGGATTTAATATGCGAGAGTAGAAATATTCTGGTTACATAATAAAAAATTTAAAAAATGCTTAAATAATAAAATTAGAACTAGACGAACTACGAAGAGCGCTTAGTTCGTATCTGTACCACCCTGCAGTGAGGTTGTAGCCATGTTTTTCACGCATGCGCCCTAATTTTCTTACGCGAAGCAATCACTAAACGCGGTAGATACCTATAAACATAGGTTTGTAGTCTAGTGTTGCCAGGTTATGTGGTTTTTCATAATTTATTTTATATATTTTATAAATGTTACGTGTGTATTACTATGATGTATTTAAGGTTACATGATATGTAAAAAAAGTTAATTACCCAGAAGAATAGTTGGTAATTATGGTTAAGTAAGTGGTATGTGTCAATTTTTGTAGCGGTAGGGAAGTGGTGCGCAATGAAGCAGAGTTCTTGTCCTACTCACGGCGCATTGACTGTAGAGAGGATCAATATAATGACGTCACTCCATTGAGGGACGGAACACTGCACTCTACTTCCCTTCCAGATACGGAAATATCTGCTAAGTATAGAGGCGGTTTTATTTTCCGTACCCGATGCCATATATGTTAGATCAATTTATTAGTTATGATTTATTACAAATTTATAAGAAGAACTTATAAACTAGGACAATATTGTATTATTTTAGAACTTAACATGATTTTAAATCTAAATACAATAATTTGGAGTAATCGATTATTCGATTAGGTAAGATTATTTTTTAGAAACATGTTCGTATTTCGATTTATTCGGGCTGATGTACGTAACGACTAGAACGTACGATTCACGTATATGTGCTTTGCAATAGATTATACTGATTTTTACCTGGATTAAAATTGTAGTCTTTAAGTTTTTAAGAGTAATTATAAACTTTTTCGCATGTTATTGTATCAGCTCATTACATCGCAATTTTGTCGCAAATGCTGAGTGCGCAATATTATTTTATAATTTACTGACACACTCCTGGTTGTGCGATATTTAGCCGAAGGTCGTCCACTTGCCCTATACGGAGTCTCTTGTAATTGAATGATAATGATGCCTCACGTCACCGAGACTAGAACGTAGCCGAAACAATGGTGGCACCAGCTCGCTACGGACTCATGGGGATTGCGCATTGATGATGACACTTGCCTATAGGCTAGGGACATGGCCCGGTGTCGCATTATAGCCTCGGAGCCCTCACTTAGTTTCGGATACAATTTGAATTACGTAGACGTAAAAATGATAGCCTACAGCTCAAAACACCTACCATGGTGGTGTACAATAAATATATATTCAATTCAAATACAACGTACCTAAAGAGTTATTTTTTATAATCTGAATATATATTGATGCACAAGAGGTGGACCATAATCGGATTATGCACCTAAATACGCTTCATGTTCCACGCGTGATCCTCATAAATATTTGGATCCATAACAACAGAAAGCATTCCATTTGTCTACATAAAGTTTTTTGTTGTGGCTACTGCAGATACATGTCGCTTAGACCCACAGTTCCATATTTTCCATTTCATCAATAAAATCATAAAATTTGTATTATTATTTATCTTAGTAATATCTCAGTTATAAATCCATTTTGTTAATATATAAATACAATTTTATATGTATACGTGTATACTAAATGCTACACTTGTGTGGCTTACTATGTTAGGATTAATAATATATCCTAATGTTTATTATTTCATTATATTAAATTTACAGATAAGTGAGTAGATGGTAAATAAATAAACAACTGCATACATATGAATAAGTAAGTATGTCCACCCACTTAGACTAACTACGATGCCTTGTAATATTAATCGGCTCTTAAACACATGTTCTGTCTGAGAAATTACATCAGTGTAAAGGAATTTTCATAACTAGTCATTTAGCAAACATTAGGCATTATAATATTGTATATTTTAGGTTTAATAATTCTTGCCCTAATTAATTATTTGGCTCTAGAATTGTAATGTTTGTAACATTTCATTGACGTTATATTTAATTTTTTGAAATACTATTGTATTCTTTTTGTAATTTATAGCATCGGTGACAATAAATTATATTTCAAACAATGGATAACGTTATTCCTACGGGCAAAGAAAATAATTATATAAACAATACCTTAATAATAATTGTGCTACGGCTCGAAATAATTAGGTCACTGATTTAGAAAACGCTCAGGGCCAAATCCATCACAACTGCGTTCACTTTCAATAATACTTTGTGAATTTAGCGAAAAACTGTCTGTTACAGCGAATATTTGGAACCGACTGAATTAAAGACGTTCTTTAAGGCTGATACATTCTTTCGGTTTCAGTGGAAACAATTTCGTAAGGACTATGTTTTAGGAGCTACTTTGCCGAACACGGAACGTTGTTTTTAAAGTAGGTAGGTAAAAACTCGTTTTACAGAAACAGATAGCTGTAATTAACATCACCGAATACTTGGTAATTCACTTCAGTAGGTTTTGTTAAAGCAACAATATGATTCGTTATTTCAATCTTATTTTTATTTAAAAGAAACCATACACTTTTTTCATACAACTAAACTAGCTATAAAATCACTATTACTAGTCTGTAATATCAGATAACGATCTGAATGTAATCGTTGACGCCCATAAAATTCGATGATATCGAAACAAAATTGACGTCATAATGCTTATGAGAAAAACATTAAATCAATTATAAGCAAAGTTTAATAAGTATATCCAATGACCGCACTATAATCAGATCCAGATGCGATAATTACACACGTAATGTTACGTACATTCGCGAGTGGCGCGTATCGACCGCCGGCCGAGATTCTCAACTGTTTTATTTTAGAGCTGGCTCTACTTGCGGCCGTGAAAATAATGCTAAGGTGTATGTACGTAGGTAGATACGTTACTCAAATCTGACGAGCAATTTGCAATGTCGTTCGTTGACTGCGAGACGCTCTTACGGCTTGCACATTATTAATCATCAACACTGCTCTGTGTAGTACAGGCCTATTTTTGTAGCCATCGACGTCTTAGATAATGACATAGCAATAAAAAATATTTTAAACGAATCTAGCATAGATAATGGCCTACATGTTGCAAAAGCACAACGTTATCTTAAACTTTATACTTCTGTATACTATCTGTATACTTCAGAAGATTCATTATGGTTAATACAGATAGAGATACAATACTGTTAACGATGTTTACGTTTAAATTTATTTAAATACTTATTCGACGGGCGATTCTCAAAGCGTGGCGTAAATGTGTGATGTTCATCACGTATCTACCTCACACAGCATGACTAATGAAAAGATAAAGCGTAAATTGTAATCGATTTCAGACGTGTATATAGTAAACTTCAGTGATCGACTTCCGATTTATCTTGATAACAGCAATGTATTTAAGCAAACGAGCTTTAAGCTCGAAGTCTCATAAGAAAAATGAGGCAATTTATCTAAAACACCACCGAAAACTCCGAATTATAATAGATAGTGGTTCCGATGCCGATCATAAATCGGATATCAGCGTTGGATGCGTTTTGCCAAAGTTTCAGCCGAAGTCAGGACATACAGGAAAGGTTTATGACATGACAATGTCATGAACTTTTGTTTATTTTTTATTTCTCGCCACCATCGTTTATGCTGTCGTGGAGTTATCTCAAAGCACCACCTAGTAACTATCTATTGTGATGATAGAGAAATCCCATCGACATGATTTGTTGAAGTGGCGCCAACATTTTAGTAGCAGTGGGGTTTTAGTTCTGTTCATAAAAATATATTTAAAATATAATTTTGTTTGACGCACAAAATTCGATCGCAATTGAATGAGAATTTTCATTTAATCAGTAAATGTACGTGCAATACTGGATCGGTACCTACTATCACTGCCAATTGATGTAATCGGATCAAATTGGCCCGTCCAACCTTAGTCGAGTACCACGCGTTCACAAGTCTTATCCAGTGTAAATATTGTATTGTGCATATTGGTTATTACAACACGCCGCTCCTGTTTCTCGGGGGTTTTAATATCTGTCTATTTAGATTGTCTTATTGTCTGTATCCAAACAGACGGATATTATATCTTATCACTACACACTAGTGGAGGAAACGCGATACAGTATACACGCTTCATGGACTCCGCGATAGCTGTGATGTGAAATTTTGTATTCCCTTAATCTTTTGTTTGGCCGTAAGCGATATGCCTGTGCTAGGTTTTTAGATAGCCGTATAAGTAACAAATTATAAATATAGCATATAGTAAAATTATAATGGTTGAAATCACAGATATCCAAGAATTAGACAAATTAAGGTGCGTGTATTGCTTTAATCATTTTAAATGTTTCTTTACATTTTTTTATATACGTTGTTAGTATTTGTACAACTTAATTAGGTATTACATTTGGAAAGGCCGTACTGAAAAGGAAATTGTAGCACTTATCACATGTCGAGTGTTTTCATTTATTTCGGTAAGTTGGCTAATAACTTCGTTGTTTTCAGTCCAATCCGAGCTCGAATACAAACAGGGAAAGTTCGGCGGTGGCCGGCCCCAAGGAACACAAATGGCGATTAATCCTGGAGCCAGCTCTCGCGGGAGCCATGCTCGCTATCAATCTCGGTCAGACTTCGTTACAGAACTTGTACTTACGGACTGCGTGCACTGTGGATTTAGGGTACCCGAAAGAGATATGCGACCGCGGTGTGGGGGAAGAATTCCGGGCAGCCGAGGCAGCTAGTCAAATGATAGTGTCCAGTATAAATGTGAGCAGGAGCTTCGTCGGGGCTCTTATCTGCTCAGTTGTCCTGATGTTCGTGGGTCCGTGGAGTGACTGCAGCGGTCGACGGAAACCCCTGCTCATTCTACCGCTGGCCGGCATGTGCGTGATGACCACTGGAGTACTACTCCTGCTGATATTCCCCGGTGCTTCGACGGTACAAGTCTTGTACATCGTCCAAATACCAATATCAATGGGAGGCAATTTCGGCCTGCTTCTTGCTGCTTCGTTCAGTCACATTGGTGATCTGTGCCACGCGTCGGGGCGCGACGTGACGCGCACCATGGGCGCGCACCGCGCCGCCGTGCAGGCCGCGCACGTGGCGGGCGCGCTGGCCGGCCCGCTGCTCTACCGCCACCTCGGATTCTACGGTGTGTTTCCCCTTGTATTCCTGCTGCAGGTATCCTCGCTCCTGTACGTAGTGATAGCGGTGAAGGACGTGAACGTGAACACTGATAACAAAGTGTCGGTGTGCGACTGGCGGCTGCCGCTGGCCGCGGGGCGGAGCCTGCTGCGGCGGCGCGCCGGCCGCAGGCGGCTCGTCATACTCTTGATGCTGCTGGTGGCGCTCGCCGACCGGATGCTGTTGTCCGGTGAGTGGTACCTCATTCTGTATGGGTGCATCAGCTAGCGGCTCTATGGGCTCCTCTAGTCGCTCGGCTAAGGGGTCTTAAGTTTTTTTTTCCAAAAGGATACGAGTAAGTGCTGCCGGCCCTAATGGCCTTAATAGCGTCACATGGCTATTTGTGGCGAGCAAATCCTCAGCTAACAAAGGATCTCGAACAGTTAAAAGTTAAATACGGTAAATGTGAGAATGCATGAAAATTAAGGTTTTCTGAGAAATCGGATCACCGCTTGGGGGTGTTTAGAATGGGACCCAATGTGTAGAGTATGCAAAACGTATCTGGATGTAGTCCAGTACAGTTAAGTTGATTTATCTAGATTACGTCAAAACCCGTGTGTCGTACATTAAGTACAGTCCCATTCAGAAATCAAAATTCTTGATCTCCAGGATTTACTTATCTTTGATTCCGATGGTCGTCGTGCTCAGTGATCCAATGTTGTATCCGTTACTTTTAAGCTTTACACTTGTGTCATTTTTGAATAGATCTCTACTAATAACTTGCTACTTGTAATCCCAGCCAAATGGCGGCGCGGATTGTTTTCGAATTAGGCTATTGTCGAGTTTCTGCAACAGGGGATCTGGGCTTTATAACACACTTAAACATTGTTAAAGCTTCCTATGCTATATATTGGAGACTACATATTTATCCCGTGCTATATTTGCCTTGAATATCTTGCAACTTAACAAGCCACAGACATTGATATTTATTTAATAGTAAGCATATATTTATGTCGACCAATTATGGATATTAAAGATTATTATAATATTTCCAATTTAATTTCCAGCCGAGGTTCTTCTAGCTTACATGTACTACAGATACAAGTTTAAATGGGACGATGTGATGTTCGGTTCGTTCCTCGCCTACAGGAACATCGCTAGTTTTGCAGGTCAGTACAATCTAGTTCTATTCATTCCTCATGACTCCATTCTCATAATACATATGGAATCCAAATCACACCTGTATTCCTAAGAGAAATATATATGACAATCACTATGTTTATTTCATCAAGCCACGTCTGACTAGATGTAATAAGAAGTTACGTATATGTATACGAATTACTTACCTATTTCTGCTGTAAAACAACTCTTATGAGGTAGCTTACAGATTACAGGCGACCAACTTAGGCCTCAGCGGTAGGAATGCACTTGTGACCGTCTTGTGATTGACGGGATTCTGTAAAGTCGGTTATGGTTGTCTTAGACTGCAGTAGTCACTTAATTAACAGCAGGTGAACTGCATACCCGTTTACTATTTTAATGTAATCATAAAAAATGAAGTTAGTAGGTATAACTTACATGTCGCAAGCGCAAGGACGGGCAGAAAATTCGTTGGGCTTTTTTGTAGCGGCAAAAATCAAAGTTTAGTATATGTGCCCCGTAAATCGCATTAGTTTCGCCCCCGTTACATGGGACATAAAACATAACTGGCAAAAGCTGTGTGTTACTCACACGCTCACTCACACTCTACACGTTCGGGTAAATAGAGGCGTGAAGCTTGTTTTTTTTATTACAAAATTATCATTTAAATTTGGATCGGATGATAAGAAGTTGATCTGAATTCCAGGCACTATAATAATCTTGACGGTTCTGAAGAGACGGCTGCGGCTGTCGGACGAGGCCGTTGGGATTCTCAGCTGCTGTTCTTACATCCTCGCCACTGCTGGCCTTATAGCTGCCAGAAGCACGTTCGTCGTATTTCTACTTCCACTGGTCGGAATTATCGCCCAAGGTTCACAAGTCGTACAGAAGCCGATTATAAACAAGCAGATTTTGCCAAACGAACAAGGTAAGATTTACAGCGTGATGGGCGCCCTCGAATACGCGACGCAGATGGTGTCGGCTCCGCTGTACTCTCTACTGTATTCGAAGACTGTGTCAACGGCTACGAGCGCTTGGTTGCTGCCCGGCATTGTTCTAGCCATATTGCAGTCTCTGGCGTACTTCACAACCACAAGACTATCCAGTAACGCGGAACCTGAGAAAAATTCTCAATTGGCATCTCGGGAGAAAACCGACGTTGAAAACCAGCTGGAGCTAAAGTCGACGGAAAACAAAACATCATCACCAAACAATAAAACCAAAGAATAAACTTTACACATAAGTATAGAATAAAATATTTTTACAATCACTTTGCGTTTGCTTTATTTCATTAAAAATTATAAACAAATACCTATGTGGTATTATAGGTAGTGGTATAGACCACCACCTAATTCCAAAAGTTTGACTACGGTTTATGCGGTGATGGCTAGTTAAATCCCAGTTGGCGTAATTTAGCAGCATTATCAAACAATTATAGCCATATATCAGACAATTAACATTAGATCTTAATGGATTATGTACCTTTTATTAAGAAAAAAAGAGCAGCAAATGGACATGCAGTTCACCTGATGTTAATCGACCACTGCAGCCCACGATAACCGTAACCGAGTTAATACAAACCCATCATTCTGTTTGAAGTCGATCAGAAGTGCGTTGTTACTCTTGAGGATGCTTACTTGGTCGCTTCGTGTGTCCAGTGCGTGCCGGATATCACACCTAGTTGAAAAACAACTCTTAAGAGCAATTTATAAGCTGAAATAACTGTGTTGTAGGTATTCATCCAGCGGAACTGGATAGGTTCTACCACCGACGAGGTCATGAAACATTCTGTCAATTGGTGAAATCCGTAGGCAAATCCGTTCAGTATAACATATAGTAATTTATATTATTATATCTACAGGCTGAATGTTTCAAGCTTGAGTTTTTTTTGTAGGCGAAGGCTTTTTATGTTATGAGCCAGCATACAGATGCGGTGCTACTTCTGAGCATATATATAATAGCGACTGGGTAGGTACAGTCGTCACACCGTTTTACCACGGCACCGGGATATTTGGTACCCACCGGGATAAATGGTGGTCATACCATATATTTTTACTTTGTATTTCGGTGCAAGAATGTGCCAGTAAGTAGCAATGTAACAATGTTTTTTTATGAAATAAATCTTTAATGTATAGGAATCATATATCAACAAGTTATAACTGTAATAATGATTTAATTTTAAATGAAAACAATTTAACATACTGACTTTTATCAATTTTACACATAGCACTGTTCTATATTCTGGTTGTCTTGTCATTATTATACGCGAGTTTAGATCTGTCCAAAATGACAGCTTCTAAAAAATGTAATATAACGCTTACTTTAGGTACTATGCAACATTTGGACAATTTATACTTCAGGATCCACTAACTACCTTGCTTTCCTATTCTATGCTGAACTGATTCTATTTTTAATTATCCGCCAACAAATTCGTAGATAACGCCCAATCATGTATATGTATGCAATAAATGTATGCCTGCAATTACTCAATTTCAAACCGTGGATAAATTTAGAGCTGCCATTCAACAATGGTTCATACACATGAGTATTTTCCATACAGCCGCAGTTTTTTTTGGTTTGGAAATTATTTTGAAAGCTCATGAAAACACTGCAGGATAACTTTTTATGAACTTTCACATGCTATAAATTTGAATTCCACTAGATGTTCGGTAACTAACGCAAATGTTGATGAATATTGAATATTAATAAATTACTGTAAATTATTGAATGTACAATTTGTAATTCAGTACTAGCTGAACCCAGGGGCGCATTGCTATGGCTCAGTGTAATATCACTACAAAACGTTTGAATGTTCCGTTGCCTTTTGGAAAAGGCATATTAAACACACTTTTGTTAAAACGCATTGTTGTGCTAGAATATCAATCCATCGGCTGGATTTTAAGTTTAGTGGACACAAACAAAAGGAATTTAAATATTTATATATAAAGAAGACATTGGTCACCTTCCTTGCAGCAACTTTACTACTGCCACACATATCTGCCGCAAATCACGAGCGCAACAATATTTGGGAATTCCAAACACACGTATCAAATGACATATTGAAATTTCTTAAACTCAACCTCGGATGTGTCAATGCGTTTCCTACTCGGACGATTGGTTTTTCTAGCGTGGGTATTTCCTAAAACGATAATATCGTCACAATTGATATCAAAACTTACTCGTGTCCTGCGGATTTCTCTGTGTGTTAACTACATTTAATAGACAATGGTCTAAAATGTCAAATTTATAATATATATTTATGCGTCGAAAATTAAAAATAAATAAGATAAATTAATGATTAATTGTGTGTTATCATATCGGAAATCCCAAAACTATACCTAACTCATATTTCACATAGAAGGCAGAACATTATTCAACTGCATTTAAATTACCCCGCACCGGGCTCTGGTAGACAAACCGAAAAGGTCAAGTTTTTCCTAGTTTTCTGTTCAACTGTTTCTTCCGTTAAACAGTAATTTAATTAGAACTGCTTATTATTATTATTGACATTGACAGTTTAAATATTTTTTATATACGGAGACGATTCATCTTCTCCTCCGTTACGATTGTTCAAAGATACTTTTCAAGTGTGGAAAATCCGAAATGAAGATGCTTCATAACAAATTGACAAGATAAAATCCAGAAATCTTTTATCTGCATGTCTGGATGTTTATAAATAATAACAAGGTTTGGTTCTTTTTAGTACCTAAGTAGGTGTTGTCACGATCACAACGAAAGAAGCAACCATTTTGATATGTCTGGTTCCGGAGACAAGGGCGCACAGCCTTATCGCCCCCCCGCACACGAGCGCCCCCATGCTCCCCCAGATAGCACTAAGGGACGTCCGAGGGGTTAAAGCTCTTATCGTACGACGCAAAGCCGAGCTAACGACGTTGGCCTTAGAAATGTAGACTTCAGCACCAAGCTTTAGAGAAATGTAGGTTCCGAAATGAAACGTTCAATTGTTTATGAACTAGTAGGTACTAAAGATAGTTAGATGTCTTTAGAATAAATAGAAGTAACTAAACTGGAATCAGTGATATTTTTATTATCAGTTTTGTTAAGTATGTAATTAAGCTTATTGTATCGATGTGTTAAGTATTGTATTTGTAGAATCTCAATAAACTATTAAAGTTTTATTCATGTAACTTTAAGCAATATCATTTCAGTACCTCTTACACGTTCTACTTAAACTTATAATGATACAATGTAATACAATACAATACAATACAATACAATACAAACACTCTTTATTGCACCAAAATAATGCAAAAGATCAATAAAACTATAAAACAATTAACAGTAACTCAAACATTAATTCATTATTTAGTGTAACTTGCTATAGTACTTAGCAAAGTAAACATTATACGAACAAATAAACACATACTTACTCATTCATCGTATTACTCAGACACACAACTAAAAAGTGGTCTATGTATTTTATTGTACACGGGCGGCAAATGTACTAGTAAGGTACATATAGTGGCTATTTAATTTTTTTTAAAATAGAGTAGCAAACGGGTATGCAGTTCACTTGATGTTTAATGACTACTACAGCCCATGAAAACCGTAACCGAACCAATCGATCTGCTCGAAGTCGGTCAGTGGTGCATTGGTACTCGTGAGGGCTAAGTTGGTCGCCTCATTTATCGTGTGTGTGTAGGCTACCACGCCCTTCAAGCTGAAACACAACTCATAAGAGTTATTTCACAGCAGAAATAGGTATGGTGGTGGTACTCACTCTGGCGAACCTGGATAGACTGTACCACCGATCTATAAAACAACGCCTGAATATATTTTCATGTTCATTGTCCCACTTGTTTTAGAAATGAAATGTCAATGAATGCTTAATTATGCTTCAGTTGTCAACAATTCGTCGTTATAAATACAATTAAAACAGATCAATCAAGTTACATTTGCAAAATCTGTATGAGTATGATGCTATACGTAATTACATTGACAACAGTACCGAGAATTGTAGCATAGTTCAACCGGAAAAGATTGCAAGCGGTGAATTCTAGGCGGTTAGCACTAACCACTTCTCTGAATGTTTGTAAAATTTCTTTCGTTGATGGATCTGAAATGTCAAACAAGCTTATCTGTTTCAACTATACAATAATATTATTAAATTTAATTAATAATTCGACTAATTGATATGTAATTACTTACAAACTCTTAGACTTTTTTATGTTATGAAGTAGCACACGGGCATGCAGTCTACCTGCTGCTAAGTAGCTACTGAAACCCATGACATCTGTAATAACAGATGCGGTGCTTCTCTTGAGGACAAAGATCGAACGCTTCGTGTTCTGCGTACGCTGGCTATCACACCCTTACACCGAAAC
>DWIE01000669.1:0-13500 GCA_018248235.1 Choaspes benjaminii | reverse complement strand
CGATTTATATCCTCAGGAGTAGCATCACACCTGTGGTTGTAGACTCCAAACCCGTGTGCTACTTCATAACACAAAAAAACATTCGAAAAGACCTAAACGATGTACCAATTATAAGGGAGCACTCAAAAACATATGGGAAGTGACCATGACAATAATGGGTTATGAATAATTAATTTAGAAAAGTTGAAATATTCCATATCCGATCGAATCATCAGCACATATAATTTTTATTCAAATGTACTTCCGTAAATTAATTTCCGGAATCGATTGCTCTAATAAGCGCCTACCTTTCCAAGGTTTTATGCCTACCAGAAAAAACAACCGACCTTAACACGTGTATTTCCTAATTCTTGTATAACTGCATTTGTTGTTGATTGCATACATGTCTGGTAGGACAAATTTTTTCTCCTAATAGGAAAGGTTTTTGAAAAAGAGTGTATTGCAACACTAATTCACCATCACAAATACACAGGTATAATGAACGAAATGACCAGGTACGATGTACTTCAAACATAATGCAAATGTTATAAAATATCAAACTTGTGAAAATCCAAAGTTTGATCGACTGATCATGCATAACCTACACGTAATCATCAAGATGGAATTAAAAGATTTTCGAGGAACGAGATTCAATCCTTATTAGGGTCTATATCCTTTTATGAAGTGTTTGTAAGACTTAGACTATAGATATAGAATAAACAATAAATAGTACAACATATTTTAAAATAAACTTCAAAGCAATAGAGAAAAGGAACAGCCCATTTGGCTGACAAAATGTTTATTAATTTAATACAAATTAATTTAATACGTCTTGGTAGAAAAAGCAGTACTGCTGGAACCCATTTAAGTAATTATAGCACTGCAGAATACAATAGAACAGAAATAAAAACAAACATATTTAGTAGAAAATTTCTTGAGAACTGTGTATTCAATTAGTGTTAATAAATGACGAAACGTACATAAAATCTCGTTCCATAGATTATTCAAAATATTGTCTCCTATTTGTCTCAATCAACATTTTTTTACTTTTCCAGAATAAAGGAGTCTATGCCGTGCCAAAGCTAGTTCTATTCACGTCGGAGCTCGCACATTATTCCACTAGAAAAATGGCAGCGTTCATGGGCATCGGAAACGACAACTGTATTCTGATAAAATCTGACAAGAATGGCAAAATGGATGTAGACGATTTGGAGAAAAACATCACTGAGGCTTTAGATGAGGGATCCACGCCGTTTATGGTGACCGCCACATCTGGTACCACAGTATTTGGTGCATTTGACCCATTGATACCTATTGCCGCTCTTTGCAAGAAGTACAATTTGTGGCTGCACGTGGATGCAGCTTGGGGAGGTGGAGCTCTGATGTCCAAGAAACATAGGCATTTGTTGAACGGGATTGAATTAGCGGATTCTGTAACATGGAATCCACACAAGCTCCTTGCGGCCCCGCAGCAGTGCTCAACGTTCCTGATCAGACACAAGAATGTCCTCAAGGAGGGGCATTCTTCCAACGCGAAGTACCTCTTCCAGAAGGACAAATTCTATGACACTTCATACGACACGGGCGACAAGCACATTCAATGCGGTCGGCGGGCAGATGTCCTCAAATTCTGGTTCATGTGGAAAGCCAAGGGGACCGACGGATTTGAGAAACACATCGACAAACTATTCGACAATGCTAAGTACTTCCTTGAACACATCAGACAGAGGGAAGGCTTCCGTTTAGTTCTGGATCAACCCGAATGCACAAACATCATGTTCTGGTATGTTCCAAAATGTCTACGCAATTGTGAAAATGAACCTGATTACAACGAGCGATTGCACAAGGTCGCCCCGAAAATAAAGGAACGAATGATAAAAGAAGGGTGCATGATGGTCACTTACCAACCGCAAGGTGGCCTCGTGAACTTTTTCCGCATCGTTTTTCAAAACTCAGCTCTAGACCACAAAGATATGGTTTATTTTGCTAATGAATTCGAGAGACTCGGAGCGGATCTAATTGTCTAGATCTAAATTTATTGTTATTTCAACACGAATATACCTTGTACAAATATTATATCATGTAGCCTGTGATTTAGTTTACAAATTAGGTTTATATTATTCAAGTTTATGTTGTATTAAATATTTAAAATTAATATTAATTACATTAAAATGTTATAGCTTATACCATTTCGGGAGTTTTAATTAATGCCACATTTAATCTTAATTTTACATTTTAATGTTTTATCTCAGTCTAAAGAATATGAGGAAGTCAATTAATTGTATTTCTCAGTCATACTTGCTGTCAAACTTTCTTGTCATTGAAAAATAAATAAAAAAAAGTTTGCAGAATTTCAAAGCAAAACGTTAAAATTTTATCTCTAGAAGTAGGGCCACATTTGTGTTCTCGGTCGCAGATGTCATTAGCTGCATAAATAACTTTCCATCAGGTGGAGTATAAGCGCGTTTCACACAAAATCAATAGCAATCTAAACGAAAACAAAACGAGGTTGCTTATATCCAGTATAAACCTAAACACCTTAGAGCTAGGTGTCCTGCAGAGCATTCTTGCTGAACCAAACTTCGATTCAGCGAGGATGCTCAATGATATGGTGGGGTCTGTGGGTATTAGCAATCTAATATAATAATATACTAATTTGTGGATTGTATGTTTATAAAGATTAAAGAACTATGGAGATAGCATATGCACCATGGAGGAAAACTCTTAAAAAAAGAAAAAAAGAGTAATCTATGAATCGCAGCATTAATGTATTGACATAACATATTCATATTGGAAAATTACACTCAATCTAGCAGTAGTTTTATCAGGGACGCCAATTTCAATAGAGGTCATTGCAAGTATGCAAATACATGCACTAATTTAACTCGATGTATTAGATACAGTAATCAAATATAATTTTGATTACCACCACACCTAGTTCTGCTATTAATGGTAAAGTCTATCCAGGTTTGCCGAGGTGAGTACCACCACCACACCTATTTCTACTGAGAAAATGATTACCGATAGAGTTGTTTACTTGTATAATTATTATAGACTGTATTTACATATACATTATACATTTTTACACTAATATTATAAAGAAAAAAGGTTGTCAGTTTGGGTGTAAGTGGTAAACTCCGAAAGTACTCACCCGATTTCAATAAATCGTTCACTAATATATAAAATAGATTTCGAGAATGGACATATAAATAGTCTTGACGTAGATACAAATTGGTGAAGCCGAGAGCATCTAGATTAAATAAAGTAACAATCATTCTCACAAATTCACATATTTATTAATGAAAATTTAGATATTAAAACTAAACAACAATTACTAACTAAGTAAAATGTTTATACTTATAAAAAATATAATAATAATAATCAGATCCACGACATGTCATTGATATTCGTCTTCGTCAGATTGGTTCTCTAATGGTAATGTTTCACAATTGGCCTGAAAATGTCAAATAAGTTAGTAAATCTTCTCAGAAAATAACTATAACATGAAATCATGAACTAAATTATATTCTTTGATGTTTTTTTTTTTAAATCGAAGTAGCACACGGTTTCATAGTGGTCCACTGTCAGGTGAACCTGATGGTGAGTGGTAACTGCAGCCCATGATATCTGTAACCACGGTTGCGGTGCTACTCCTGAAGACATAGATCCAAGGCCTCATGTTCTGCATTTTCTTATGGAAATGTGAGATGATAACCTAGTGGAAGTGATCACAAGTACACCCATAACAGATTTTAATAAGGCCTATTGTCGTGTTGATTTGGCTTGGTTGAGTTGGTTGTGGCACTCCTGAGGGCTGCTTTGGTAAATTGGTCGCCTCAAAACTTAAGTTTCCTGTATTTCAGTTATATTTATTTTAACTCGTTATTTGGGGCGCTCAAAAATAGATTATTGTTTTATTTATCTTACCAAATTACTAGTATTTATTCTTACCAATGTGACGTCATCTGGTACTCTGGATAGAAGGTCTAACACTTCATTATTAGGAATTCTATTAGGCCTTAGTATTTTTCTTGTAAATTTGTGCATACCTGTAAAACGAATTATTTTGACCATCAAAAAGTATATGATTATCATATATATAAAGTAGAAAGCAATAGTCGTAATTATACGTCATAAAATATTAATTTTATATGGCAACTTTTTAGTATCTATGGTAATTATTACAAACACACAACATTATTGATCAAACAAATAATTGTAAACTACAAACTAAGTGATGATCAGACAAATGATTATTTGAGTTGTGTTTCAGTTTGTATGGTGTGAGTATCGGCACGCACAGGATACATGAGTCGACTAACTTAGCCCTCAGTAGTAGCGTTGCATGTACTCTGTATAGAATGAATGGTTTGTTTAGTGTCGGTTACGATTCTCATAGGCTGCAGTAGTCACTTAACATAGATGTTTTTACTTGTAAAAAGAGAGCTGGGCTCAGTGGTGTGCCTTGAGAGAGACCTATGTCCAGCAGTGGACTGACACAGGTTGATGATTATGACACATCACAGGTGTAGTGCATAACCGTTTGGTGTTCTTAATTTAATTAAAGTTTCTAACGATAGGGTTGTCCATTGTCACCTTATGTCAATTTCATATAGAACATGTATGTATGTTATGGAGCAATAAAGAGTTTTATTATTATTGTTAAAATAAAAACTTACCCCAACCCATTAGAATATACTTAAGAGGCACGAGATAAAAGACGAATGCTATTGCCAAAATGAAGAAGATTGCCAGTAAACTGAGAAACGGCACGGAGAAGTTGAATAAACTGAAATGAGTAAATAATAACGGCTAAGACAAGATATAAGAGGAACAAGCAATGACACTTCTCATACGATTATTATGCCAAAATAAATTTAACTGATTTATTTATTAATTGAGGACTTAGAATAAACTTATTAAGCGATGTATAATAAATACTTCTTATAATTCAATAGTTTCTTACTGACATAGAAATGTCATCTTCTTGTTGATTGGTACCACCATTGGTATAGCTAAGTATATTGCAAAGCAGTATTTCCACTATGTTTCCGTATAACGATGTGGTAGTCAGCATATGTAGGTTACGAATTGAAATTTTCTTAGGAGTCGGTATTACTTCTGGATTTAGACTCGATCACTGTACATGTATGGGCTGCAGTAGTCGCGTACTATCAATTTTTAAAATGGAAATAGCAGTAGCGGGCAGTTATAATAAGTGACCACAGCCCAAGACAACCGTAACCGACACAAAACAGACCCATAATTATTTTCGAAATCCGTCACGAGTGCGTTGCTTCTGAGAGCTAACAGGGTCGCTTTATATATTCTGTGTGTGCTGCCACGCCCTTCAAGCTGAGACAAAACTCATAAGAGTTATTTTACAGCAGAAATAGGTGTGGTGATGTTACTCACCCGGGTGAACCTGGATAGATTCTACCACCGGTCAGGTGCGTCGTACCTTTTTAAATTAATAAAAAAACTAAGCAAATCTTACTTTTTAATTCTCTCTCCCAGGCCTGCAAATTTCCCCAATACGTTCTGCACAGTTTGCAACATATCTTGAAAATTCGTAATTTTTTGCCTCAACGTTAAGTTTTTCTCCTCCTGTTTGATGTAAATAGCAATGATTTTAAATAATCCTTTCCACAAATAAATGAAACGTTGTGATGTATGAATGGTAGTAAATTAGAAGCAAAATAGACGCGAAATAAAAAAAAAACTCTCATGCAAGATGCATAAACAAATATATAACGCTTGAAAGATTTCTTAATCTTAATAGGAAATTTAATTTTAACTAAATTAAAGAAAAAATGTTTACAATTAAGGGATGTATAATTTATATTATTTTAATTAAGTGGTAAATGATCAGAATATATTATATTAGCTGATTTGGACGTTACCTTTCCGTCTTTGGTTTCTCTAGTTGCGACTATCGATACGTTTTGCATATATTTCTTTGCCCCTGAAAACGCAAATAATTGATAAATATTTCCTTCAATTTTTTCCCCAAAAATTCAAAGTCCCCATAAACCTATCTTTACTTTTATTACAGGATTCCAACTTTCGGTTATTGATTTCATTTTCTCAATGAATGACTCAAAAGAAAAACATAATAAAATTTATACTTACAATTAAATAAATAGTATTGTTCAGGCCTGTACCACGCGAATGGTAAAAGTAATAGTAGTGGCAGCATCCATATTTTGAAAAACCAACAAAATAATTGCCATATTACAAGTGCTACGAAACTCCATTTTCGAGATTCCCACTCAAAAGCTGATCTGAAACATTATTTAAAAAGTGAATTTCAAAAACATGACGGAAAAAACGTTCTACATTCAAATTAATGTCAACGATTTTAAATATCGGCACATTTTTTCAAATTTGGCTTCAATTATTCACCTAGAATTTTATAGTAAGTGGAAAGCGTGGAAGCCATGATTCTGTCATTATAATATTAAATAAATTTATTTAAAAAAACATAAAACTGAGAAAAACTAAATGTTACTACAGTCTAATGTTACTAAAGTCTAATGTAAACTACAGTCAACCTAATATTAGTTCCACAGTTAAAAAACAATGTAGAAAATGCAACGTTTTCTATTGTTATGAATAACATGGCATTGCAGACACTTGATGGTAAGTGGCTACTGCAGGCTCTATAGGTAGTTACCGTAGCCACAGATGCAGTGTTACCCTTGAGAATAAAATTCGAACGCCTTTTGCCGTGCATATACTGGGTATTACATCCTTATGCCGAAATACGAGTAGTGCGAACACCGCGGTTTTAGGGCATGGCTAATTGTTATAGTAGTACCGACCCTGGCCAATATGGACTAGTAAGTATTTTCAGATATTAAACAATTAGAACATTTATCTCATCCCGGGAATTGCACCCGCAATTTCACATTTCCCAGATCATCACCATCTTCTCCGTAACAGTCCGTAACCCAATCTTAAATATTGTTTTGGGTTATGTTAGAATTCATATGTTTATAATATACATATATATTTGTAAGTTCTAAAATTGCAAAGACAAATCTTTTTACAGATTTACTCTACCTGAAAACTTGGAAGGCATTGAGAATCCATGTCAATACAGCTTTTGCTCTTGCAAGATTCTTCGCAAAAACGTGTCTGTCCAATTTGTCTTCCGTTTGTAAGTAATTAACTTCCTTGGGATTTATAACGCGAACCGACGCTTTAACCTGCGAGTGAAATGGTTATAAAATATCCGGATCTGTTTAATTTTAAATCTGTTTAATTCAAAATGTAATAAATGACTAATGACTTATTCGTAATCATATCGGTGAAATACCCCTTTATCTTGTCCCTACAAGATGGTAAGACACTAATGAAGCCTAAGATTTATTTTAATATTGTATTATAAGGAAGGAGTTTTCGGTATGTAATCGTTAATATGTGATTTATTTAAATTGGTACTTAACCAACAAAATTGTAGAAAATAGTATTTAAAAAGAATATCAATATTTTAAAATTATTAATAGTGACTCCACAGCCATAATTACTAAGGTATTATATATTTTTACGTAACGAGTATTTGTATATTACCGAATATTTACAGGACACAATGAAAAATAAGATTAATTGTATTGTAAACCCCAAAATCATATATTAAAGGATAACTGGCTGATTTAAATATCAACGCACAGCACTAACTACTGGGGCTAAGACCATGAATGAATGCGTTCTTTTTTTACAATCTAGATAAGCACTAAGGAATAATTTTAGGGGATTGAATGTTAGTGGCGGTGAAAATGTGCTCTTACCTAATAACCTCGTATAGATAATACGCTTTATGTGTACAGAATCATAATGAATGTTATCCTGGGTTTTAATGGCAACCTCCGGAAATAGTTGTTGACAAATCAATAAGTCCCACCGGGGTTGTACTTTGTTTAAAAAGTGTGAACCAATTCAAACCAGCTTCAATAAGGTTTCTTAATACTGTTTACAAAATAAAATGTTATACTTACGAGATTCCAAGTAACAGCCATTTCCAATAATATTCTAGGGTTATTTCCTTTGGCCCTTTCTTTTTGCGAGCTTTCTTTGAGTGCATACCACTTCTTACCTTCTTCGATCTTGAGTAGAGGTATAGAAATTCTCCCAACTTCTTCACATTTCTTTTCATCGCAAACTATTACTTCTAAAATAGAAGTAACGTCGCCTAGTGTGCTGAAAAAAATTAAGTTATGCTTTCAAATGTGTAATAAAGAAATCTCTTTAAAGTATTATAATTTTTGATAACAGAATAACGTTGTATTTATTAATTATGTTAGGTAGGTTATGATGATAAAATGCTTACTGAACATGATTTGAAATATCAGTGTATAATTTTTATTTTCTCATTTCTTTCCTTTAACGGAAGTGACAATGTTTAGTAGAGATGCTGCAGTAAGTTCAAATAAGCCTCAAAATAATTCTTGAAATAAATATATTATAAAAGATCTTTATGTAATACACGAACAAATTGACAAAGAATATGAAGGCAATTTGGTGTTACAGTTAGAATTTCTATGATCATACTTACAAGGTAAATATTTTCATCCAATTAGGCGAATTCGTTTTATAATCCGCAGGCGTTCTTATTCTCTCGTTGTTTAGATTCAACACGCAGTAGCAATCGTGACCAGAGAGACCTTTAGCACCAAAAACTGTGACTGTGAGGTAGCCAACATTTGAGAATTGTTCCCAAACGCGGTACCACGCCTGAAAATGTATTTGAAGAATAGTCAACACTTTAGAATATTTCACTCACACCAATTTAATATTACCAGAGACTAGATGTCATTGGTCGTCGGTGGTAGAATCCATCCAGGTTCGCCCGGGTGAGTTGATACTCACTGATGATCGTTCATTACACATATTTCAGCTGTGAAATAGCTCTTATAAGTCGTGTTTCAGCTTGAATGGTATGGCAGCCGGAACAGACAAGATACAAGCGACCAACTTACTCCTCAAGAGTAGCAACGCACTCGTGACAGACTTCGAACAGAACGATCGGTATTTCTTGAGTCGTTTACAGTTGTGATGCTGGGCTGTGATGCAGTGGTCACTTTTGATTACAAACTATTTGAATATGATATATATGTATATAAACTGCTTAGTGTGAAATTTCTTTGAAAGATTTTCTAACAATTTAATTACAATTTAGGATAAGTTTAACGTTTTGTTTTAGTCTCATTTCATTTATATTTGAACATATAAACATGTCACATTAGTTTTTATAAGTGAAAGTTTCGTTAACATATTTGGTTTGGTTTTAGGTATTCCGACATAATTGTTAAATTTAGTATACGTTTATAACTAAAATTAATTTTGCAATGTTCACTTACATATTTATCCTTTATCGCAACTGCTCGTTGTAAGGAAACGGCTTCATCAATTTCATATACAGTGTTTATTAGAGCGGTTCCAGTTATCGTTAATAATATGAATATCTTTATATTTTTATGTTCACCTTCCAAGTTGATTCGCAGTTTATGAGTCTTTTCCTTTTCAAGATCTGATAAATCAAGGACAGCTCTGGAATTATAAACATTCATAAACTAAATTAAATTACTTGTCCCGTAAAAGTATTTCTCCAAAAATTATAAGTTTTATTCAATGACTAGTAATATATCTGCAGGTCTATTTCGTAATTGGTGGCACAGTGTAATTACTGAGAAGTATAGAAATGAATTTATATTGTATTAGTTGATTTATCGTTCGATTACTTATGTGTATAATATTAGTTTTACATAAGATATTGTATACAATTTACCTGCCGAGAAAAACATCTTTATCGGTTAATGTCATCTCCAATATGCTGTCGTCGTCAAATAAATTGAAATGATGAATTTCTTGCCATTTGATGACCTTCTCACTGCTTTTTACCAATTTTGATTTTCGTTTTTCTGATCCCAATCTAGAGACATAAAAATGAGGTGTTGTCACATGGGTAGTCGTGAGAAAATTTAGTTTGCAGTCTTGATGTTCTGCAGACAACAATATTGGCCAAATAAATGACTGAACATTGAGTAAATTGGCGACCTCTGTGCCGCAGACGGTGATAAGCCGGTATGCGAAACGTGAGATTGCGTGTTCGTGTCTGGAAAAACTTTACGGGTAGTATATATAGTAAGTACCATGAACGGTATCACCCGTCACACCTATTTGTGCCGTAACACACGTGTTTGCGCTACTTATATTTCAATGACAGGGTCTGATAGCCAGCATATGCATAACATGAGGCTTTTGATATATGTCCTCAGAGTCGAACCGTATCTGTGGGTACGGATGCCATGGGCTGCAGTAGCTACTTACCATCAGATAGACTGCAAGCCTCAGTGCTACTTCATAGTATAAAAAAATAACTTACCGAAAGCGACAATTCATAATTCTAGGTTTCTCTTCCATAGTTTCATCTAAATCTGTGGCTTCAATAAGAGCTACTGTAACTGCTGCGATTTTGGTTCTTTTAAATATCCTCAAAGGATCCTGCTTGGTTGTGTTGGAAAGGATGAACCGATCAAAAGATTGTTTCTTTTCCTCCTTCTTCATTTCCTTCACTAAACCTTTGTCTCTTTCTCTACGCTTCTCCCTTGCTACACTTAACCAACTTATTTTTTTTTTACGTATAGTCCTAGGCGGTGTACTGGGCGGAGAAGCATCATCATCAGATTTTATGTTCAGCCTAAAAATTAAGTTACTAATTTTAAGGGGCTATTGTTTACGCTGTTGATAAACGGTCAAGGCTTACATTAATTAAGATTTTAATTATTTCTTAAAGACGAAGAAGAATGTACAATATCTCACCGTTCACAAACTGACTTATCATCAACTGTGCTATAGTGATCATTGCTGTTACTTGCTACTTGTTGTTTACTTATTTCCTTGTTATCGTCTGCTGTCCCCGTCAGATTTATAATAAAGTGTAAGATTATAATAAAGTGTATGATATGTTGTGGTTGTACACTTATATATGAAAGTACGTGTCTTAGATAATATCTTAAGCATTGAATATAGCTAAAATTAGTTATACTTACGATTCCAAACTCGTATTCAGGTCTGTATTTCCAAAGAACTGGTTTTCTATGGACCTATCGTCATTTTCACTTTCCGATCTCTCGTATAAACTGACTTGTGATTCAGATTCCGTAATTATAGCTTCATTGTAACTAATATCTTTAAATACAACATTTCTTCTATGTTTTTCATTCGTGACAATTGTCCCAGTGTGGATTTTCTTACAATTCTCAGATGTAAGTAACATCTCTTCATCTATTCTGCTTAGGTCGTTCGCACTCACATATCTCCTCTGATCTTTATAATCGTAATCTCCACTTAAGGTTGTCAACATATCGATTGACTTTGATTTTTCGAGTTTTCTTTGCATTTCGTCATATTTATTCTGTACGCGTTCATGTAATTTTGCAAACTGTCTCTTCATTAGTGTGTTTGACTCCATTTTCTTTTTCATTCGCATACAATTGGCATAAAATAGATTTTTAGATTAAAACTTTATCACTTGCTAACACTGTCACGATGGAAGGCTCACTAGGAAATGTTTCAGTGGCCGTATCGATTATTGAGTCTCATTATCTTTGTTGCTATCTTATCAAGAATATTTTTTATCGATAACTTGCACTAGTAGGGGAATTTGCGTGATTGTTTTCGTGTGTAATGTATCCCAATAGATAGATGAGTAATTTTTAATGCAAAAATAAATCGGATTACTCATAATTATTAATCAGATTGGTTTATTGAACAATATTTATGAAGGCAAAATATTGTGGTTCAAATTAGAAGGTGCTTAATTGATTTTCATATATAACACTAAAATATTTATGTTTTAGAAGTTCCCTGTTCGCAAAACAAGTACTGCATAGGACTTTATCTGTTTATTAAGATGAAAACTTTAGTGTTTATTTGATTCAAATTTTTTCATAAAGCCTTATCCGAAATCCATAATGAAATCTTCATGATTCAGCAAAACTGGCAACGCATAGATAAAAACTTATTTTATGTCCTGAAGTCATTCATAATTTTGCGTAACTGTGTATTTTTAATTTTATGTATTAGGTTTATTATTGTTTACCAATGGCTCAATCAACATTTCAACGGTGACTTGAAAATTGTATTATCTGGAAACATTAGACAAAAAAAATATTTAAATTTATTTTATGAGCATTAGAAAAGGTAATGCAGTTCCCCTGGTGTTAAGTGGTACTTCAGTCCAAGACAACCGTAACCAGCTTGAAACAGGAGCATTGTTTTGATCCAGTAACAGGTATGTTGCCAATCCTGAGGGCTATGTTGGTTGAATCATGCATCCAGTGGGTGACGGGACCCATACATACTACAAACAAATCGTAAGAGTTGCTTCACAGCAGAAATGGGTTTGTCACCTCATTGTATCCTGTTCGTGACGACAAACACATTATAAATAATGTTGTTGCAATGTTCTAGCTCGCCACCGATAGCTTATGTAAACTAAAGAACGTAATAAATAATGTAAATCGATACTATCATATCACATTTAATCTGACATCATTATTAATCTAAAGATTAATTGTTAACAATTATTTATTGTACTAAACGTCTGATTTATGGCCCGTATTATTACAACTACATATTGTATTTTGAGTGCGCATGATGAATCATATTCTATTTATCTGCTATTTCCTATTTATGATACGGTTGGTGTTTTGCACCCTTGCCCTCTCGAGTGGTAATTTTCTCTCCACTACTCCAAGTTTGCCTGGTAGAGGCCATGTTTTAGCGTTCTTACCTTATGACCGCCTTTTATATGCTTAGTTGTGTAACACGTAAACTGTAACTGTCTTTGGTGTGCAATAAAGATTAATTGTAATTGTAACTGACTAATTAAATTAAGACGTGATTTTAAGCGTATAAACAGATTTTATTTAACTTTAAATTTCCAGGCCAATTCTGAAAAAATAAGCCAGCAGTGCATTATGATAAATATGTTATAATGAGGAATGTCGGCGTCTAGACGTTAGTCTATTTTAATTGCTTATGCATGTCACAAAGATAATAGGAATTACCGTGTAAGTACAACAACAAAATTTAACAGTCTATTGATAAGGGAAAATAATTTAGGAGATTTATATCTAAATCACAGTACGAACTATAAGCGTGAAAGTTTTTATTTATGATAATTTGACTAGCAAACGGATATACAGATCACTTGAAGCTAAGTGACCACTGTTGCTCATGACAATTATTCTGTTCGAAGTTGGTCACAAGTGCGTTGCTACTCTAGAGGGCTAAGTTGATTGCGTCATGTATACTGTGCGTGCCGGCTGCCATACCCTTCAAAGTGAAACACAGCTCATAAGAGTTGTTTCACAGCAGAAATTGGTGAGGTGGTGGTATTCACCTGGACGAATCTAGATAAATTTAACGGGTGGTTGAACATGAATATGTTCGACTGGGTCGGTACCACCGTCACACCTATTTATGCCGTGAAACAGTAGTGTTCGCACTACT
>DWIE01000668.1:0-13502 GCA_018248235.1 Choaspes benjaminii | reverse complement strand
AGTAGTTGTTGTACTTACCAGCAGATAGACTGCAAGCCGGTGTCCTGCTTACTAACAAACAAAAATCATGTCCTACCACCCGTAAGGTTATTCCATACACGAAACGAATCGAACCCGCGACCTCACGTTTCGCAAAGCAGCTCATCACCGTCTGCGCCACAGAGGTCGTCAAATTGTAACAACATTGTAACCAGTCTTCAAACTTCACAACAATTACACCTCGTAACATTTATTTTAACATGAAGATGTTATCTTCACATAAATACAAGTGCGTGGGAGAATCGTTGAACGTTCCTCCACTCGCCTTACCTATGCTAACCCATACTCGTCCATCCTCTCCCATGTTCACCCATCCTCGCCCATTCTCGCCCATCCCGCACAATTTCAGAGGCACTCCGTCAGTTTTATCTAAGTCTTTTATCGCCCTTTCATCGTCTAGCCCATAAACGACACAATTTCGTTCTTTGAGATTCAAAGCGATTCCACTTTCACGGCTTTCTTTACTTAGCGTCACACACATGTGTTGCCATTTTTTTCTTTTTTTTTTATAGAAAGGGGGCACACAGACAGACGGTTCACCTGATGGTGAGTGATTAACTTCGCCTATGAACATTTGCAACACCAGGGGAGATGCCACCGCGTCGCCGGCCTTGTGGGACTCTTTTTACACCTCGTTTAAAGGACCCTTTGTCTGTTTGACATTAAGCGCTCTTGAAAAGGGATATTGCTCAAACAAAACTTTCATTATACTAATGATACCCCGTTGACTTTTCCATTTAATTGATTAGTTTCAAACAAAGAATACCATACGCATTGCTAAGTTGCGCTGCATGCGTATCCAATTAAACCTTGTTAGAATTCAAAGTCAATTAACGCTTTTTTAATATGTTATTTAGCAGCCCACGGGCTTGCAGTCTACCTGCTGGTAAATAGCTACTGCAGCCCATGATGTCTGTAACCACAGATGTGGTGCTACTCTTGAGGACGAAGATCGAACGCCTCGTGTTCTGCGTATACTGGCTATCACACACTTACACCGAAACACAGGTAGTGCGAACACTACTGTTTCACGGCACAAATAAGTGTGACGGTGGTACCGTCCCAGTCGAACATATTCATGTTCTACCACCCGTAAAATTCAGACTACGCTATTCAGACCATTGTAAATAACTACTAACTTAAACTTTTAAAACCTCCGTGGCGCAGACGGTGATGAGCCGCTTCGCGAAACGTGAGGTCGCGGGTTCGATTACCACGGCAAGATCAATATTTCTAACTTGCTTCGTGTCTGCACAGACTCTATGGGTGGTAACATGAATATGTTCGACTGGGTCGATACCCTCGTCACACCTATTTCCGCCGTGAAACAATGGCATACGCACTACTTGCGATATAAGGGTGTGACATCCAGCATACGCAGAACACGAAACGTTGTATCTTATCCCTCATGAAGAGCTCCTCACCTGTGGTTATAGATGTGATGTGCTGCAATTTAGACAAGACAAGTTACAAGGTAGACTGCAAACCCGTGTGCTATTTCATACAAAAAGTTTGAACCGCAATTGGAATGTTTTATATAAAAAGAAAAGGAACAAAGACCACAAAACAAGTATTGGAAGAATAAAGACCAATGAATTGTTCAAGCGTTGAATTGGTTTGATCTGATATAATCCCAAATAATTAATCCCGCTTCGACTTCGTCTTTTTGTTCGGTCGAAACCATTGACCTTACGCAATACTGTTTACAATTTTAAGTTGGACGGCTTTTAAATACATATAATTTAAGGGTCTGTCAGTAATTAAAAAAACATAAATTAGCAATGTATATATGAATATTCTTATATAATAGTCGTTTCGGAGTTTCTTCCAGACAAACATTTAGACGAATAAAAAAAATTACTAAGCTCATTTATGTTTTATTTTAATTACTGACAGACCCTTCAATTATTATATTTATATAAAAGTCTAAGTATATACTTAGACTTTTAATATCAATTCGTGATTAGATGATTACTAGACAATAAAATGATTTAAATATTGTACATTAATATGGTTTCTTAACTCACTCCTGTATTGTTGACCACCTTCAAGAAATACAGACGTGTACGTTTCACCAGTTATATTTGGGTTCTGGTAGCTGGTGAACCTGTTAGCATTTACTGGGCCCAACCACAAAAAAAAAACAAAGATAAAGGACTTATACTGAATTTTTCCAGCTACAAAATCCCAGTAGCACTTTGCCAGGGAATAGAACACACGACCAATTGCACAACTGCCACGCTAACAACCACTGATATTTTAACCCGGAACATATTACGTGAAGCAAATATAATAAATATATCATCTGTCTTAATACACAAACTCAGTTGAAGCTTCAACATTGTACTCGTCTCCCGTTTACATTATATTTCGCAACGTTTCCAAGAAAATCGTTTATATTATTCACGATATCAAAACAACACGAGAATATTTACGTTTCCCTCACTCGCTACAGCAGCGTTGAAATCGAATATTCTTTCAGTGTATTTGTATAACAAAACCGTTCCGTGCCATTTCACGTGCAATTGTTGATATTAGGTATTTTTTTTTATGTTATAAATTAGCACACGCGCTTTCAGTCTATCAGCTGATAAGTAGCTACTGCAGCCCATGACATCTGCAATCTTAGATACGGTGCTAACTTTGAGGACATAGATCGAACGCCTCGTGTTCTGCGTATGCTGGCTATCACACCCTTACAACGAAACACAAGTAGTGGGAACACTACTGTTTCACAGCACAAATAGGTGTAACGGTGGTGTACTGACCCAGTCGAACATATGCATGTTCTACCACCCGTTAGGTTATTTCAGGCACGAAACAAATTAGAAAAATGAGTCTCGCCGCGGGAATCGAACCCGCGACCTCACGTTTCGCAAAACGGCTCACCACCGTCTGTGCCACGGAGGTCGTCAAATAGGAGGTATCTAGTAAGTATGTACTGAAATTTACTGAAAGTGACACAACCGTGTCAGCTCGCTTCCTGCCGAATACTGGAAACATGTATACCTTTAGTTTGTTTGTATGTTAAAATTCAATTCTAACCGTTCGTGTTTTTGTATGAAAAATAAAGTCACCAACAGTCATGCAGTTCACCTGATGTTAAGTAACCATGACAATCCTAACCGACTCAATGCACACCCATCGTCGTCCGGTTCGAAACCGGTAGACAAATGCGTATTAACTCTTGAGGGTTTAGCTGGTCGCCTCATGTATCCTTTGTGTGCTGCCACACCCTTCAACCTGAAACACATCTCATATGAGCTAGTTCATGGCGCAAATAAGTGTGGTAAAGTACTGGGTGAGTACACCCGGGCGTACCGGTTCTATCACTAACACTAGAAATATTATTTTACTTTTATTTATTTGTAAGTAACTATAAGTTAAATTTTTTATATCCGTAAGATCGTAAATAATTGTACCTACAGTGAACTAAAAAACACCCTCGCAAGACCTAGATTATTAAAGTGTGACATAAAGAAAGAAAACGTTTGTGAAACACATTTTCCTTTGACTATTTTTCTCGTCTCATTTAAATGTCAAATTGTACATTGCTGTGTGTGACTTAAAGAATCCTAGATATAACAAATACTTTGAGTAATGGATTCTCCATTGTGGAGATCGCCAAGTTGTCGACGAGCGAAAGGTCTGTGCCAAGCTCGCTGAATCAATTATTCACTTCCCACGAACTCAGGCATCCTGAATTAAAAATTTGGCAACATTCGAATTACGTATTCAGTTTTTGGGGTTTCCCTTCTTAGGGTTTACGGATACCCTGGTACTAACCCTACAACATCTGTCCTTCCGTCCATTTGTCTCAAATATTAATGGTCGATTCTTTTGAACTGTATTAAGACGAGGGAAAATAAATATTCACAAAATTGTTGTTTTAATATCCCTGCCATATTTGCAAAAAAAAATGTCTAGTTTTTATTTATTTAATAATACATTAGTTATTATAAAAACCATATATAAATGAAAGAAAGAAAGAAACATTAATTCACTACCGTTACAAGAACATTAAAATAAATAGTGTGCAGTGAAAGTAAATAATAAAATATTAAATAAAATGAAACGTAGAGAAGACAGTAAAATAACAATTGCGGACTTTGATCCTTAATCCTTTGATCGAGAAGAAATGTAGCTATTTAATAGATTATCGAAACCAAAGCTGTTCTGTACGAGATAGAATGGTTTTCATAGTTGAATCACCAATCGTGATTCTTGAGTCGTGCACGTGCCAAACTTCTAGAAATGTTCGATTCAACATCTTCCCTCGTTCCAATTCTTGGCTTCCTTTTTTGAAATCCAAAGTTGTATGGACATTATTTATAAACGAGCCGCGCTGGCTTCACGCGCAGAAAAGTAATATGTAATAAAGATATTTTAATGGCTAGCAACTCTATGTAAACTGGAACTTATGGTTAAATAATTAACGCTTATAATACCTATAGATACTTTTATATATGTCATTGAAAATAGCAAACGGGCATGTAGTCCAACTGATGTTAAGTGAATACTGCAAGGTCTGACACACAAATCCATAAAACTATTTGAGGTCGCAGCTACGTTGCTACTCCTGTGCAACCCTCCTATGCCTCATGTATCCTATACGTGTCGGCACCCACCCACACATACTTCCATGTTAATCTGTCTATTCCACTCGGAAATTTATTGACTGATTAGTTAGATTCAAATTTACTAGTAGTCGTAGCGTAAAGTTAAAATTAAATGCCTTCAAGACATGGGTGGATGGCTAGATGGATTGAAAAATAAGGAAGATGTTTAGAATTATAAACGTCTTAATTATGATCCTGACTGGTGTATTGTTTTTATATGAATGAAGCTCATTGTTCTATTGAGTAATAAACATCGGTTATAGCGTTTTTAAGCGTAAAACAATAATAATAATATAAAATGGACAGCGGTCCATAATACAAAAAAACAATGATTTTTCCAGAGTTCCTGAGAGTAATAAATACAATACATATAATAGACTATACTATATAATGGTATAAGTAGACAATATAAATACTACTAACAGCCTCGTTAGCTGAGTGATTATAAGCGCGATTGCCGAGAGCGGAGTTCTGGGTTCGATTCCCGGGTTGGGTAAAGTGCCATTCCGACTTTTCTGACTAGAACATGTTCAGTAAGTAACCCGTAGTTTAGAAATGGAAATAGGCTCGCCATCTATTGCATATGACCTAACTGTCGAACTGGGTCATGTTCATCTTTGCCTACACCTTCGGCTTAAAACAGGCGTGAGGTATGTTTTTTTTATAAATTCTAACGTAAAAATACTGATTATAAATGCTTAATGTTTGTTTACTTCTTTATTTTGCTGCAAAATTATAATAACTAAAATTCTTTAATTAACCACAACATGGAATCAATATTTAGTCGTTGACGTTAAAGTTAAAAACCGAAGAATGATTTATCTCACGCCATCCTAAGTTTATTTAGTTGTAGGTGCATTGCCACCTAGGTTGTTAACCTATCGTGACTAATGTTAGCAATATACAATGCCGCTTGTACATACACACATATACCATTCATAACACTGGAAGTGGTTGCCACGGAGTGAAAATGAATGAGTTACTGTTTAGCATTCGCAAGCAGGAAGTATTTATCAATTAGACTTCGTAAGTAACGCCGCCTGCTTGTTCGAAATAAAATTTCATACTATAATTTACCGGAGATATTCGACAGCTAAATTTTATTTGAGATACCTTCCTATACTCAAAGTATACAGCTTGTAGTCTGACAAAAAAGTAATTTACAGAAATAGACAAAGACAAAATAGACTACAGCAGCTAATGACATCTGTAATAAGTGCCACAGATGAGGTGCTAATCCCGAGGATTAAGATGGAAGCCCTCGGGTCCTATATTCATACATAAGTTACACCTATTTTGCGACACAAAAAAGTGTAACCGATCCAGTCGAACATGAAACTCGTGCCCCGTACGAGCTAAACGTGAAAACGATTTGAAATGTTGGCCCGCTGCGAGAATTGTACCCGCGCTCTCCATTTCACAGGACATGTCGTCACAATCGCACTACGCTATCAGTTATTTTATGAAACACATGTTTTAGTAGTTATCGGTTGTAAAACTTATCCAGGTTCGCCCGGGTGAGTACCACCACCTCACCTACTTCTGCTGTAAAATAGCTCTTATGAGTTGTGTTTTAGTTTGAAGGGTGTGGCAGCCGGAAAACACAGAATACAGTGAACTTAGACCTCAAGAGTAGCAACGCACTTGTGACCGACGTTGAATATGACGATGGATCGATTTAAAATCGGTTATGGTTGTCATGGGCTGCAGTGCTTACTTAACATCAGGTGAACTATAAGTCCGTTTGCTGCTCTAATTCTCATAACAAAAAAAGTGTAAATGTGATAGTGGCGCTCCTACCAGCTGCAAGCAACGCCGCACTCGGCACCGACCTTGCCACAGATGTCACGGGCTGCAACAGCCACTTTCTATCTATGATTTGCAAAATAAAAATAACAATAGTCATCGAAGTGGTTATTTATAGACAAACAGCACTGTTTATATGGCAGGCAGGTGATGGCACCTCAAGTATTATGCAGTGCCAGTTTTTTTTCGTTATTTTGAACGTAATCTAAATTCGTTAAGAAACCACCCCCATAATATGTGATGACAGCTGGATGGTTTATCAAATATGCGCACGATTGAGCAGATGTGACATTATTGGAATTCATTGTAAATGAATGCAAGTCTTGGACTAAAACTAGCCCATCTTGCCACACCTGCCCTCGCCTTACAATGTGTTCATTATAAACAGAATCAGCACAATTTGCGGATATTCCTCAACGAAGATAGTAAATTTTCTTCTAGTAAATCTTCTTGCCAAATGTAAGCAGTTGAACGCTAGATGCTTTTATTGACTCCTGATATTAAATAACTAGCTGTGCTGGCGGCTTCGCTTTACATATTTTTATTTTTTATTTATACGCTTTACAAATAAAAAGAAAAAACTCTTCACCTTTATAATATTAGTAAGTATTAGTATAGATGTTTCCGACTTACTTTACAAATACATTTATTTAAGGGCTGCTGAGATACGTAGCCTAACTCTAGCTAGCTTGTGTTACTCCTCATGAATCTGGCAATCTTGTAGAGAAACCTCGACTTCGACGATCTCCGTGACGCAGACGGTGATGAGCCGCTTTGCGGGTTCGCGGGTTTGATTCGCGCGGCGAGTCGATTTTTTCTAATTTGTCTCGTGTCTCCAATAACCGAACGGGTGCTAGAACATGGATATATTCCACTGGGTTGGTACCATTGTCACACCTATTTGTGCCGGGAAACAGTAGTGTTCGCACTGCTTGTGTCTTGGTGTAAGTGTGATAGCCAGCATACGCAGAAAACGAATCGTTCGATCTACATCCTCAAGAGTAACATTGCATCTGTAGATAAAGATGTCATAGGCTGCAGTAGCCACTTACCATCAGGTAGACTGCAAGCCCGTGTGCTACTTCATAGCATAAAAAGTAAGGTAATAGAAAAAACTTTTCACTGGCAGCCCTACGAAGAAGCACGTATCGGCATTTAGTTCCTTAACCGGAGGCAGGAAGCGGACGGAGCCCTCACAAGTTATTCATATCGTTGTACCCTGCCCGTAAGGTGTTATTGGCGTATTGATGTACTACGCCTCGTTATGCAAAAGCTTCCGTTTTGATGGTCAATAAACTGTTATGTCCAACGTGAAAAGGATTTCAAGAGCGGTAAACTTAAACCACTGTAATAATAATTACAACAGTGTCTTAGTACACAGATTCAACCGAAGATAACAGCATCAATAAATTTGGAAGGTGAATGAAAATTAATAGTTATTAATAATAACCGAAAAACCTTTAAAATATGATAAATAAATAATACACAAGGATGCAGGAAACATCATAAGTACTATTGATAGAATAATTATGGAACATGAATTATAGGTTCAGTGTTTTGTTAATGAAAATTAAAGCCTTATGTAGTAAACCGTACAAACGTATTGCAAAACCTTTGGCGACTTAATTTATTCGAAAGTCAAAGGCATTTTTACAAGCCACTCCATAGTTATTTACTTTTAGACTGCCTGAGAAAACTCCGTATGACCACATCTCCGGCAGTCAGGAAGTCTATACAGACCTTAGTCTTATAAACGTCTGAAAATATTGTAAGAATCTGACCCAAATCAATAATGTGACAGCTAAAACAGTCAACGAAGAGCCAAGTCAAGACCTGGTCAATTTAAATTTTTGGGCAATAAAAGCCCTGTCTTCGTAAATATAACAAACATAACATCTTGGGTTAGTGACGCGTAAAAAACTCGTAAAACGCACATAACTAGTGCACTAATTATGTTAAACAAGGGACATGTGTTCGTTTACAAATCGCTTCCGGATCCCGAGGGACCTGCCTACCATGTGAGTGGAAATCGTTAAAATCCCATCAAATCCATCCACGGTAGCTCGACTTATACCAGATTTCTTTTAAAACACTCAAATTTGTCTTAATTTAGGTACTACTGCTGTTATTTATTTAGAAGAACAAGATGGGGAGCAATGCAATTCAAGTGTAGTAGTTTTTTCGAAAGGATAAGTGCTTTTGGCCCTTCTGGCTTTTACAGCGTCACCGATCTTTCGTGGCAAGCGTAGTGCTCAGCCAGACGCAGGGTCTTGGACAAAGTTAAGTTGAAGTGCAAGAAGGAATTAAAACAACAAGGGACAACGACCTAGCATAACGTAACCTCTTTTGAAAGGTACGGACCTCGGCTTAGGGGGTCGCTGGAATGAAGGACATCGTGACTTCTCGTAGCCATCCGCAGAGATGTCTCCTGAGGGGGAAGGATATGTATATTTACTTGGCTAGAGCTTTGACAACGTCTTCGTGTAATTTCTCCCCTTTTGCAGGTACTGCCAATCTCTCCAGTACACCGAAACGAGATAGTGCGGACTACTATCACGTCGACTATGTGCGACGGTGGTACCGACCCAGCCATGAACGTCTTACAGCATAAAATATATAGATACCGAATTGTATCGGCGTGAAAAGTCGTTAAAACCCCATAAAGTTATGGTTCAGGAAGAGTCAAAAGGGAAGTTACGAAAGATCTGTTTACTGCGCGTAAAGACCAAAGACCGCTTGTAAATCAACTATGGTATTACTTAAAATTCATCTCAACGTAAAAGCTGCCTTTATTTCTTCTAATATCGCAACGTTGTAAAAATTGGCATTCCCAAAAGCATTTCGGCTCAACGCTGAAGTGAAGATAGTTAACTGTATTGTAGACGAGTTAAGATTTGACATTTTTTTTTCCGGTAAAAAACCGAAACTTTATTTAAGTGACAAGTATTTCGTAACTGACGCGGCGATGATTCGTGGCTGATGTTTTAAGGGAATAGCACCCCGGGATAGATACGTTTGATTATCTAGATAATAATCAGCTTTTGTATAATGAACAGAAGTTCCAAAATAATAATGTATTATGATGCTTTTGATAAACTTAGGGCTTGATCACAATTTTTTTTATTTATTCTTGAATGTCCCTTAAATTAGGGTTATAAAAGACGGACTCAATACCTAGTGGTATTCTTTATCAGTCAACCCTGGATGATGGTGAGGAAACGGTAGGCATAGAAAAGATCAAATTGTTAAATTATTATACTTTATTGTTACCACACCCATATTTGTAACCCGTTTTATGTAAATTGTGCGTACCTAGGAGTGTGAAATTTGGCCCAGTTAACATTTAGCAAGGAACAAATATTTTTGTATAATATGCAGCAGAAATACTTTTAATTGTATAAATAAACATTACACACACTACTGCGTGTTTACACTGTACACACACATAGTTAATGTGTATACTCTTTTGTTTTTACACAAAATGGACGAATTTCGACCACTAGGCGACCTCTAGGTTTTATAATTTTGTGATTTTATGTTTATGCAACTTTTATTTTCTCTATGCATGCTGTGTTCATCTGTAATTGAAGTCACACGTGCACTATGAACAATTATATGATAGTTATGTGTGTATTATTGTAACTTTGATGATGATCCTTAAATAAATAATTAATAATAGTATAATACCTTATGTTAACTTTTTCCTATTCTACATATTCCCGTTTTCATTCCAGTTATGGTCATAGATGCTTTATTAGACAAATGATGATGAAAATATGATTTTTCTTAATACAATGACATGTAAGTATATTCCCCTTACCTGCTCAGCGACACGTATATTGGAAGTGTTGCCATTATTAGAATGACTTCTGAAACAAAATAAAAGGGTATCTTATTATAAAAACATTTTCAAAGCAATGATGATCTCGAATAAAACAACTGAATCAAAATATCAAATTTAAGCAAGGTTTTGTGGTGTTTTGTGTTTCTTCGAATAAATCAGCCACCATTCTGACCGGATGCGGTATCTATGACCGGCGCAGGCGCAAGGACAATACGGCGATTCGATAAGCCCTTTATCCATTCTACACGGTTGGATAACAATGTATGCCTTTTTGTTTTTATCTTTTTCTGATAGTGGTAAAATGAGGCAGCTGTAGTAGGTACTGTTGGGTACTCGGACTTTTGGGTTGGGTTTGTTGCAATATTTGTTTAATGTTTTTAACATTGATACATCAGAATCATTTTCAAATGTCATTCGTTTAATTAATTTAAAAAGAGAATCTTTACTATTATTTTCACTTTTAAAGGATTTTATTAAAAATGTAATTGTTATTAAAAAAAATGTTATAGCTAGGTTTTCAACCATACTCGCGGGAATCAGGAAACGTAAAAAGGGGTTTAAAATGAATCATAAAAGAATGATTTAACCCTGTGAACCTTTGATGTATTAAAAATGACGACAACCTCAGATCCATTAAGATCGCCCTGTGTGCACAACTAAAATGTAGGGTGAGAAGAAGGGTGATAAAATCGATATAGGGAATCAATTACTAAAAGCTTAGAAATGGGTGCAGCCCTCTTGCTTTATTCTGGCACACCCTCTGAGAGCTGACTCACGAATTTTATTAAGTCAGTGCTATTACAAAACGATATAAGAACATTTTATAACCTTTAATCAAGTCATTCAATAGCAATTAAATGCTGTTACAAAACATGATTTCAAAAGTCAGATTATTTTCGAAATTAGTTATATGAACTATTATAAATTATCATAAAAAATATAAACAAGAACTAATAAATATGTCAATATCAGTAACATTTCTTGAATAAACAGTCGACTTAATACTCAGAACCAATTCTTGTACATACAGATACCTATATATACATAGTACATACATTGATAACATTTTATGTCACATATATTGTTTAATCTCAATGTTGATTTATAATTAAACGATTTAAATAATTTATAATAATATAATAAAAATAACGCTACAATTATTTTAAAATACATGTTATCAAAAAATTACAATTCAACGTAAACGTATTCGAATAAATAACATACCTCGCACTTATGATTTGTGTTTCCAATTTTCAAGAAAACATCAGATTCCGTTAACACATTTCAAACACAGTCAGTTGTAAGCGTTTAACTAATTACTGAACGATATTTAAAAAAAAACTTGCCGTATCAAAACAAACGCACGATTCGCGCCAATTCCCCTGTCATACGTCACGCGTGTATCCGCCCGCGTCACTCATTTATCTGTACACAAAAATGGCCGGCAGTTCAGTACGCGTGTATTTTTATTGAAGCTTTGCATGGGGTGGCGGTAACTATAATTTGGGGTAACAAGTGAATTAACCGATCCGCGCATGCGTGGTGGTCTCGCCGCGTAAGTACGCAAATAAGCGGGTACTTTGTCTAGAAATAACTATTTCGCGTGGGGTTGCTACTTGTGAAATTGCGAAATGCAGGAGAAATTAATAAACAGCGTGACTGTGACAGGTCGACTTTTACTCCTTTCGAATGGCTTAGTTGATAACCTTGACATAATGCAATTACAATAATTGAATTTGAATAAATTAGAAAAATTTTAGCGACTTTCACAGTTGACGGCCTTATTCCTGATATTGTGTGCGTAAAAGGTGAGCTAGGTTGTAGTCATTTTACTGATTATTACGTTATCGTTATACATTATGGCAGCCAACACATGTGTTAAAAACCGAACGCGTCATTTTTTCTCTCTTTTGAAGAAATTTCATTCTATATTTACAATAGATATTACTGACGAGTGTTTTCAATAATTGTAATCATGTGAACGAAACGTTTCGATAACGTATAAACGCACGTGTGAACTTTTTGTTGATATATGTATTATTATCCGGAGTTATTTGTGAAACATTTATATTGTGTGTTGCGTCCTTCTTTACTCGTAGTGGGTACTGTTGCTTGAACACATTAAAAAAAGACTCACGGCTGTATACACCCGAAGCTGTAGACAAGAGCAATAATCACCCACGTTTCGCTAGTAATATTTTAGGTCCCATGTAATTTGTGGCTCATCTATTGCTATTTACTGGACATATTTCCAAACTGCTACAAAGACTTCCACTCAAAAAAAACTTAAAGACTAGACTTAGTCCGACCTAGGACTTGAACGCAAGACCCATTGCTCGGCATTCGCGTTTCCAACCACTGCACCAACCAGGCCGCTACTGCTGATTTATGTAGCAAGTTATTTTCATCCCTCAACATGTAACTACTTGAATCAGTGCATCTACAAAAAGCTTACAGTTCACAGAGTTCAAAGAAGTGGCTTTTTACTTGAGTGGTACAACTCGTATCTTGCAGGTCACAGGATGTACGCTCGGCCGAGCGTGGCTGGCCTTATGCGACCATGGTGTTGCTATGCTTCAAAAGAAATGCGTTGTTTAGGGCCGGTGAATTATTTATGACTTAATGGACACGACACGTGCGCTGGCCGATAGCAGCATTATATGAAGAAAAAGAGAGAAAGAGTAAAAAATCCTTCCATTATACTCGTGAACAGTAATTATACTTCTTAGCCTGTAAGGGCAAATAATTTCCATAATAATGCAAGTCTGTACATTTTTTCAAGATCTACGGATATAGCTATTTTAATCGCGGCTTATGGAATAAAAGTGAGTAATTTACTTACTACTTAACTCACGACCGTAGTTACCCGAAGGTGTAGGCAAAGATGAAGATCACCCACGTTTCGCCAGTTATATTTAAGCTCCATGTAATAGGTTGCGAGCCTTTTGCCAAATGGTATAAACAGTAAATACCGGGCACATTTCTAAAGTCTGGGTTGATTACTGAGATTTTTCTAGTCAGAAAAAACCCAATAGCACTTTGTCCGACCCGGGAATCGAAACCAGGACACCGCGCTCGGCAGTCGCGCTTGCGCCCACTGAGCTAAGGAGGCAGTTGATTTGATAGTATTAGATCATTTCATAGATTATATAATTTTTAGGTTAAATAAACCAAATAAAAGCTTATGAAAAAAC
>DWIE01000667.1:0-13514 GCA_018248235.1 Choaspes benjaminii | reverse complement strand
TTTTACATATTTGATTTATTCATTAATTTTTACAAAACTATAAATAAAAAAAATTTCTATCACAACATGATTAATATTACATTGTTACTTTTAAATCTTTTGTTGTTTTTTGATGGATTAGTCGAAGAAGTTCATGCTGTAAAAGAATCACTTAATGATAAAGATGCGATGAATTGGGAAAAAATGAAACCAAAAATTGAAGGTCAACTTAAACAAGATATCATGAAAATTTATTCACTTTCCGAAAACGAATATTTACAGCGTATTGTTGGAATGTGGATTATTGCGAACATTGAGCCTGAAGATGTTATGAAATTGATTAGGTTGAGCATAAATTCCTCCGATCAAAATGCAATGAAGCAAACTATTTCAAAAATACAACAAATACAAAAATCTTTACGTTCTTTGTTTTTATATACTGGGGAGGAAGCTGAAAAAGCATGGAAACACCCATTCGTAAAAAAACTCGTTCAAAATCTTAAAAATAAACCCCAAAACACTTCATTAAATGAAGATGAAAAAGGTATCGTAGACAGATTTTGTGCGAAACACAAATCTGGTGAACAGGTTTTTAAAATAAAAACAAACTATAAAATTTTAACATTTGACGAAAATGCTATAAAGAGAGTTCCAGACGCATTCAATCAATTTAAATTTTAATCTTGAAGTTGATTATAATAAAGTATTAGCGTAAAAATGTATTAGGCTTAATTTTTTATTTGTAAATGTTAAATTATAAAATATCTTATTTTGACACAAGAGGCCTACACAATTTTTGTATTTAAAGTTTCGGTAATTTAAAAGACGCTGCAGTTTTTATCAGCCTGATACTACTTTAATTATTGATCTGACACGATCTATTTCAGATCTGTTACAGAACAGCACGCTTGATAGCGTCATTGCTGATCTTAGTATCAACTGAAGCCCACAAATAATGATTGATGTTAAACTAAAAAAGGTTTTGAAATTATGTTTGACCATAAATTGTTTTTACCTAAATCTAAGGTTACAAACGATAACTACTTTGTTTATTTTCATCAAAAGAATTGTAGCGCTATAGGCTAATGAAATGTATCAATGTATTTGCACTACCCCAACTTAAGTTCTAACAGTTACTTAAACTTTTTTAGAGTGCTATGATAAATACTTACAAATAATCCACGCTTTGATAATTTTTTAACACTTTAAAAAAATTTAATTTGTAAAGTTTTTATTAATTAATGTTTTTATATTACATTTATAATCTTTAAAACAATTGTTAACCCATCTATAACCTCTTAAGATATTTCTATCTATACATTTATATGCAAACATCACATTTCTGGTAATTATTTAATTATGTTTTCTTCATTTATATCGTCTATTTGTGATTTCTCTGATTTAACATCATCTGGTTTGTTAAAATCTTCTTCTTCTTCTTTATTACTAGCGTCTAAATTTATTGATTCATCACTTTGATCTTTTAGCTGCTTGTCAAATACGTGCATTTTTTTATCACCTGGCCGGTACTCCTCATCATCTGATTCTTCTGCCGGCTTTAATTCAGAGTCTAAAAAGTCTAAAAGAGCTTTTTCATAGTCTGTATTAACATCAATATCAAGATCAAGGTCGATTTGATATCCAAAATATTTATCTATGTCATCATTATACTGTGGCTTTGTTGAAGGATTTATAATAGTTGATTTTTTTATATTTTTTAGCTCATGTTCTGCACTCATCATATAATTTACACATACAATGATTGTAAAAACAAAAGCCATTATTTGGGTTAAAATTTCATTTCAAATTTAAATACAAAGAGAAATATTTAGGAAAAACATGTTTTTATGTTTAATATTTTTTAGATTAGGCTAAAAAATACATATCTAGGAATACAGGTCATCATAAATGCGCCAAAGTAAATTGATTTTTAATAGATAAAAATTTTGTGATTTATTTTATACAAAAAAATGATCAATATAAAAAATTATAAAAACTCGAATTTACCTTTTTTGGTAATGCTTTTTTAGTTCAAAGTATTTTTTTTAACAAAAAAAATTTTAATTTTTGATCATCAAATCAACATGCAATTATACTTGTTAAATATGAGGACTATGATCAGCTTGCACCAAATTTGTTTGTGTTTAAAAATCTAAAATAGCTTACAGATTTTTTGTAAATACCGTGTATATCAATTCAAATTTAGTAACATTCAGTCTAAAAACAATTAATCCATTGCTAAATTAGCACAAATATTTTATTGCGATTTATTTTATAACAGAGAGTTTTACAAAATTTTATTTATTAATTTATTTATTAAAAAAACTAATACAAGTGCATATCATTCCTAAAATCATCATAATTCTCATAGACGTTCACTTTCTTATTGTTAATTCCCAGTATCTTGTCAAATTTAGAAAGGTACTGGAAGTTATGAATTATCACAAGGACAGTTTTATCAGTTTTCAAAATGGCACCTATCATTTCTTTTTCTGCGTGATGATCCAAATTAGCAGTTGGCTCATCCACTAACATAATATCACTATCTTTTATTATTCCTCTCAAAAAGGAAATCTGTTGCTTTTGGCCTCCCGACATATTTCTGCCATTCTCACCCACTTGTGTTACATATCCATTTTCCATTTCTTTAAAAACTCTGTGCGTCTTGTACGTCTTACTTAATTCTACGACATCAGCGTCTCTCATTTTTGGATTAGCGTATTTTAAGTTCTGGATAACTGTGCCTTCGACTATAAAAGGCGTTTGTGGGATATACGCCATAAGATCTCTTTGAGATTTAACTGATATCTCCCTTGTTTCCAAATCATCTATAAAAATTTCTCCTTCATAATCATAAAATCTCAATAAAGTTTTCATGAGTGTGCTTTTGCCTGTACCATTTTTTCCAACAATTGCCACCTTTTCTCCTTTCAAAATGGTAAATGAAGACGGATAAATTAATACATTATCATTATTAAAGCTTAAATTATCATAATTGATTTCATTATCAGAGACATTTGGTATTTTCAATTGAAAATCTATAAATGTTATTTTCTCATTCAGACTATAAATTTCGACACCTTCACCAGTGTCATCTTCTTTGAAATCTCTAATACAATCATAATTCAAATTGGAACCATGTTCAATAATTTTTACGATTTCCCGACCTATAGTATCAATTTTGTTCTTTAAACTCATAAACATTTTGTTGTAAGTAGATAATTGAATGAAAGAAGTAAAGAAAGTCTGTTTCTTTATAGCCAAGTAAAAAATGAAACAATTAGGCGCTATAATAATTGTGTTTTGAACAAATCGAATAAAATCTTGTAGTATTTCAAAGTAAGTCCAATCCTTTTCTAAAGAATCTAATTTCAAATCTAAACCAACTAATTCACTTCGATCATTATTAAAAGACTTAATTGTATCGTAATTATGAATTATTCCAAACATCCGATTAGAAGCAACATTGTCAGATTCTGATGCGGCTACTCTGAAAGAATTGAGTATTGGACCAAATAAAAAACATGAAAGTATGTAAAATCCAATAACCGCTAAATTAAACGCTGCTAACTCGAACCCAAACAATTTATAAATAGAAAAACTTGTGGTAACAATATAAGTTAATCCTCCATATAAATTCAAAATAAAGATATCAATTAGTTCTGTAATGGCTTTAGTCCTTCTCTCAATCAGAGAATGCACTTTACCCGAACCCATTCTGTGAAAATCATTGTGATTTACCATGAGATACTGGTAAGTGTGCATTTTAGAAGAAAAAATATCATTTTTTTGTAAATACCAGCCAATAATAGTCATGTAAATTAAAATCAAAGTGTAGTGGGTGATAGTAGAGAAAATATACCAAAATAATAAATTCTCTGGAGATTTAGAAGACCCATTTCTATCTTTAATAAAACTTTCTATGTCCGCACAACTAGATATGATCATATTCTGAAACAGCCCAGAGATATAGATAAGAAGGAGATTTGGAACGATAGTCATTTTAAAATAAGGATTGGGCATCATATAATCAAAGAACATTTTGTATAAAATGTTTTTCTGGGTCTGTTTTATTTTCTTCATTATTTGTTAAATTGAAGGGGACAAAAAATGTTTTAACAAAAAATTAAATTGTAAAAAAAGGAGAAAATTTATTTTATTTATAGGAGAAAAAGAAATAATCGTGTCTAAGTTTATCTGTGTTAATTTAGATTTACTTAGGTCAATAATGTTATAGTTTTACAATGCCTATTCACTTTTATGTCTAAGAATTCAAAAATTAATTCTTTAATGTACAAAAAAACACTAAACTCCTTGCGTTAAACTTAAATTAACTTTATATCAATACAATTTTACACTTGAAATAACCGAGTTGATGTTTTAAATAAAAAATTTTTAATCATTTAATTTGTTTAGAAAAAACTAAATGGCCACATACCTCTATCGAAAGCCCCATGTGAATATCCTCCATAAGCATCACCAGACGCATAAGATGGATGCCCACTTCCATACGGAGCATCCTCTGGACTAGTGTTTCCAAAATTATTACCACTTTGTTCACCTTTGCGTGTACTATCATTGATAATAGAAAATCTTCCTTTAGTAGGATCAACAATAATGGACTTTTTATTAACAGGCGCATTTTCATACAATTTACGAATTATTTCAGGATCACTCTTAACATCTTCAATAGGATTCTGAGAATGTGGATTCTCATGTAATAAAGCATTTTTCTTTTGACTTAAACCTTCTTGGAACGCAGCTCTCCTCACATTATTTAATCTTTGCAAAGCCAGTGTATCATGTGCCACGAACCCAAGAGAATGTGGTGTCACAGCCACTGTAGGAATTATATCTTTAGCCAATTCTTCTTTGTTTGAAGTCAGGACTTTGTTGATATTGTCGTGTGTCTTCATAAGCATTTTGGCCTTGGATCTTTTTAATTCTGCATCCAATTTCTTTTCTGCTGCATCAAGTGCAGCTGCTTTTTTAGCGGATTCAGCACTATGTTTCATATCGTTTAAAGCCGATAAATTCATTTCATCGATCTGTCGATCTAAACTTTTATTAGGACCACTTTGCATCAATTTTCTCATAGCCTCATCTGACGTGTACACCTTTCCATCACCTTTATGAAGAACGTCTTGAGTTACAACCACTGCTTTTATACCAGTGTCACCAATATGACCACTTGCGTTACCACCAGAATTGTTTAGTGGTCCACTTTGGTCTCCACGTTGCCCACCGAAACCAGAATTGTATCCTCCTTCATTTACAATGTGGCTACCTGAACTTTGTCCTCCATAATTGTATTCATTGCCACTAGAACCATGCACATATCCAACAATGTTCGAAAAATGTATTATTACTAATAAAGTTAACATCATGATTAGTTGTTTATGACATTTATAGACATTTAAATTATTTTATTCAAACTGTTTCACTTATGACGAATGAATGACGACATTTCTTAAAAAAGATAAAGATACACCAAAAGAACCAATAAAAATTAAAAGTTTCACCAATAGAACTTTAAAGATAAACAAATTACGTAAATACAACAAATTATTATTCTTACAGAAATTTAAATTAAAAATTGAAATTTAATCATTTAAATTTTATTAAAAGGAAATTAATGTTTTATTATTTTAATGTTTTAATATATTAATGTTTTATTATGATTTTTGACTCCTTGAGAGATTTGACAGGAAATTTGAACAAAATCAAATTATAAAGTTCTTTTTATTTCGATTGTTGTAAAATTTTTCTTTAAAAATTAAAAGATTTCGAATCATCCATCAAACCAAAGTGTTTCAGATTTTAAAATAAATTTACAAAATTCAAAAGTTTAGAATGAAATTTCTAATTTTTGTATTTGCGATCTTCGGAATACACCATTTAAATAGCCATGACAATCATGTTGGTGGTTATGGAAGAACACGACACCATCCTCATAGAATACGTCGTCGTCCACATAGTCATTTTGTTGACCCAAATCCCGAAAATCGTGATGATGATTCCTCCTGTTCATCCTCATCTGACACGAATTTCGTACCAAGTCCTAGCTCTCTGAATATTTTAAATGCAAAGACTCCGCTTCGACGAGAATTAGAAATTGCTGATGATTTGGATAAGAAGACGATGAATGAAATGAGTAGACCAGTAACAGAAGAAATGCTTCACAATCCAAATGTTCCAATTTATGAACCATACCAATTAACTGAAGCTCAACAACAAATCCTTTTATCTCACCAATAAAAATTAAAAAAGTTCCTCGTAGGGGAATCGAACCCCTGCCTCCTGTGTGAAAGACAGACATCCTAGCCACTGGACTAACAAGGATGATAAAAATGTACTAAACAATTAAATTTTATACTGTGAATGTCTCTTTACTTAGAATCAATAAAAAGATTTTATACTATCTTAATTAAATTTATTTTAACAATAGTAAACATTAAGGTGTTTAATAAAATATGGCCTTTCATTCAAAGGCTGACTTTTATAACACGTACATTTCTATTAATTTTAACTTCATATACCCCAAATCAAATGTTTCTGTTCTCTCTCTTTGTGATTCTTTTGACAGGTTGTTACTTTGCTCTAAAATCCGCGTTTAAAAAGAAACAAAAAGAGACTAGAAGCTTACTAATCTCAGATAAGAAGGATCCTGAAGTAAGTGAGAGTATAGACATTACATCTTGTATTCCTTTATTGTGTTATGGTGAAGTAATTAAAGATTTAATTGTTGAAGAAGGTCAGCAATTAGATTTAAATATTCCTTTTGTTATTGTTGACGGTGAATTTTTGATCTCGTTCGGTGATAAAGAAGTTTGTAAGAAAATTGCAGGTGAATGTGTGTTTTATACTTTAGGAGTCCTTACAAATTGTGGAGATATGAAGTGTACAGCCTTAAAAAAGTCAAAAATAACTTTACTGGATCTTTCTAATCGATATATTTTATTTTCGATTTTTAAAAAAAAATGTATTGAGATTGTGAATAAATATTTTCGGAATGTGTGGTGGTTTATTAATGAAGAGAAGGAGATGAATAGAAAAAATAAAAGTAGAGAGAAGGATGATGATAGGCGTAATGATGGCACGTGTAATGATGATGGGCATATTATTGGCAGCCGTAATGTTGGTAGTTCTAACAATAGAAATTTTAACAGCGGCAGAAGTGGCAGTTTTTATGATGGTATCAAGTATGGCAGTTGCAATAACAACAACATTATTGATATTAATAATAACAACACTCTTGATAATAACAACACTAATGATATTAATAATAACATTACTGTTAAGAATATACCTTTTTCTCCATTTGATTTCCTTAAATCTTTTCCCGTCTCTTTTAAAATTTTAGAGATTAATGAATTTTTAAAAAGAAAAGGCCAATCTTTCAATGATTTGTTTTTTATTCATTACGGTGAAATTATCTTAAGATTAGAAACAGGTGAAGAATTTACTTTTGGGGAAGGTGATTTTGTTGGTTTTTTCAATTTATTTTTTGATATTTTTGGGTTAGTTGAAATTTTTTCAAATTCAAAGACAAAGATTTCAATTTACGAATACGACACTCTTAAAAGAAACGGGTTTAATGAAGAAGATTTTCCTTTTGAGAAATACAATTTTCCTGATTTTTTTAAATTTGTGGACGTGTCTTGTGAGTGGTTAATTTTAAAGCCAGGAATTGTCTTTGATCAAGATTGTGATAATTTTTATTACGTGGTAGACGGAGAATGTAAAGGAAATAAAATTTACAAGGAAGGAATGACAATCAATTGTGAAGAATGTTTAATACAAAAAAAATCAAATGATATAATTAAAATTAATAAAATATCAAATTTAATTAAAATTAAGAAAAGTTTAATAGACGAATTTATGAGAAATAATCCTAATTCAATTGAAATCATTAGAGTCCTTTACAATGAAAATGTAAATATCAATTCAATAGGATCAATAATAACAATTTTACCAGCAGACAAACAAAGTAATGTCCAATTATTTACACGGAGACTCAAAGGGTCAATAGGAAAAGATTGCCTTCTCTTGGGGATTAGAGAAATATCAGAAGTCCTGTCTAAACGTGTTTTTACTATTTGTGAAGAATTAAGAATTACGGATTATTTAAATAGAATGACTAGAGTTTATCCCGCAGTAATTGTTTATTTAGAAAATGAATATTCTCGATTTTTAAAATATTTATTAAAATACTCAAAAACTTGTTTGATAACCGGAAGTTTACTAAAATATCCAGGTGAATTAAGTAAAATGTTGATTTATTGTGAAATTGAATACGTGAGACTTTATGAGAAAAGGGATTGTAGAAGGAATAATAATAAAGATAATAAAGTGGATAGATATAATGTGGATGATAAGTTAGAGACAAATAACAGTTTTGATGATTTTTATAAAAAAATATCTTTTAATAGAGTTCATCATGTGGTCTCCCCCAGTAGAACAGTCCTTTTTGATACTAAAGATTTTGAGAGATTAGGGCGGTTTTTACTTGGAAAAAGAATAGGCCTTGTTTTGAGTGGAGGAGGGGCTAGGGGTGTGGCTCACATTGGTGTAATCCAGGCTTTAGAAGAAGAAGGAATTCCTATAGACATAGTAGGGGGTACTAGTATGGGGGCTTTTATTGGGGCTTTGTATGCCAGGGATTGTGATAATAGCCACGTTTTTAGGGATAGTAAGAAATTTTGTAGTAAAGCTCGGAATATTTGGCCTTTTTTATTAGATTTAACTTATCCGTTAGTAGCCTTTTTTACAGGAAGAGGAATGAACAAAACGTTAAAAAGTATTTTTAAAAATTTTTTAATTCAAGATTTGTGGCTAGAATATTTTTGTATTACAACAAATCTTTTTACTAATGATGAGGAAATTCATAGATCGGGTTTAATTTGGAAATACGTAAGGGCTAGTATGGGGATTTGTGGGTATTTACCTCCCGTGTGTGATCAAAGGGGATTTTTAGTAGATGGTGGATATATTAATAATGTACCAGCAGATGTAATGTTGAATATGGGAGTATCTTTAGTATTGGCTGTAGATATAGGCACTGTGTATTCTAATGATTATGATCATTATGGGGAATATTTTGATGGATTCGTGGCTTTAATTCATAAATATTTTGGGACTAGGAAGTATTTGACTATGGAAGAAATTCAGTACAGGATTGCCTTTCTAACTACGGAAAAGAAAGTTAAAGAATTAGAAAGTAATCCTAAAATTTTGTTAATGAGGCCAGATCTCGGGGATGTAAAAACTGGAGATTTTAACAAATTTGATGAAATCGTGGCACAAGGATACAAAGCGGGAAGGGCGAAAATTAAAGAATGGAAAGCGAAAGGGATTTATGAAAAATATTTTGTGAATAAAAAAAGGACAAGGAGGAGGTATTCTGTGTAAATGAGGGGGTAAAATGATTTGGCTATTTTGGCAAGGGCTTAAAATCTTATTAAGGCAATTATATAAAAAAAAGGCAATCAGGCAATAATGAAAGCCATTTATCTTAATTTTAATTAACTTACTTCATCTATTACTTAATTCAATAATATTTCACCATAGGCCTCCTTTTGATAGGCCTCTACTTCCCCTTTAGAACACTTCTCTAGTAAAACATAGAAATTCACAACCCGTGTTAATCTACTTCCTAAATTAATTAAATTAAAAACTTTTCCTTGATAATCGTCTTCTTTAAAAATTGTTTGATCTAAAAGAGACGAACTCTTAATTTTTGGTTCAATTAAAGACGAACTTCTCATTTTTTCAATTGGATCAAAATCGTAACTACAAAAATCCTCTTCAAAAATTGATAAATCCTGAATTTCCTTTTTGTTTTGAATTTCTTTAATTAAAAAATATTTCTGTAAATTAAAATCAAAACCATTTTGGCTTTGGGCCATTCCGGACAGAGTAGAAATAGAACAAAATTTGGAACAGTTAGAAAATTCGGTAATTGTGTCTAAAATCACATTTTTCTTAAATCTTTTTGGGGTTAAATCCTCTGGCATACCAATTAGATCTTCATGGACAGGGTCAAGGATAGAATTTGAATGTATATAATCATTTTGAGTAATATTATCAAGGGCATGATCACTACTATCATCTAATAAAATTTCTAAATCTTCATTAATCTTATTGATATTCTTTCTATCCTTTACAACCTTGTTATCTTTTCTTTTATAACTCAACAAATTTAGTAGATTTTGTACTTCATTTTCGTATGCCTTAAGTTTGTACAAATAAATCCTGACAACACCCACAACTAAATAAGAATAAAGTCGAAGAGCAAAAGGCTGAGGGGGGTTTAGAAGAGATTTTAAGATTTTTTGAATATTCAAATTATTGAGAGTTTGTTTGTTTAATTTTTTTTTGGTTGTGGAGACAAAGTAAACTAGAGAAAGTTCAGTGTTCGATTTCATTGATAAAAGATTGGCTGCATAAAACATGGCAGAATTTAAGGGAAAATGCATAAAAGCATGAAAGTAATAAAATAAGGTTTTCAAAAAATTAAGGTTATTTAAGAATAGGATTTAAGTGTGTCAATTACCTAGCCAGAATCATTAAAACTATTATAAAATTCTATAAAAACCACATTTTACGATTATAATATCCTTTATAACCCCACTGCTTGTAAATTAACATATACCCTACATATATCTTACTGCTTCACAATATCTCTATTTTTCTTCTCATAATCTTTGATCATTTTTTCCTTTTTAATTTGTTTCTTTAAACAACAAATAAAATGACACTTAAGGAATCAAATGTCATGCATAAATACAAAACCAACAAACTCATAATGGAAGATCTTTGGATAGGAGTAGACATACCTGACGACCCTAAGACTAGAAAAATTAAGAAGATTAGAGACAAAATTACATTTAAAGAAGAAAATAAAGTAAAATTAATAGAAAATGGATTCATTTCTAAAGTAAAATTTGATTGTGGGAAATCCGAAATAGCTGTGAATTGTGAAATACTTTGTATACTTTCAGGATTATTTTCTAATGAAGATAAAAACATAAATTCGAATATTAAAAATCAAAAACTCCAATTACTCAATATCATTCCTCAAATCTTAAACCATCTCTCTACTTTAGTTTATCCTTTTACTAGACACGACATTTCAATACTCCGATCTTTAAAAAATATTATTTTAAATCTAAAATACAAAATTAAATCTCAAGAAATCCAATTCTTTATAGACCTCCTTCTTTTGCATAAGGACACTCCTTCTGTTTATGCTTTGAAAAGCGAAATCATAAATTTGTTTACTGGGATTTTAAAATACAAAGATATCAGAGACCAAATTTCCAGTAAGAAAGTAATTTACATTCTTAATAATCCGAATCTTAATACAATTAGCCTTTTAAATCTCCTAATTTCTCCTTATACTTACCAATGGATTAAAATTAATCACGTCTTCAATTCCAAAAACAAAGCCTTTTCTTTGGTCGTTAAGTGGTTTTTATACGGAGAAGGTAAAGCCTTTAAGACAGTCATAGACTTCTTTACGGAATACATTTTCGTGGATAAAACAAGCCTTTACTTTTTCGGACAGGTAGTCCATGAAAATATAGAAGCCCAGGTCTATGCCCGGGAATGTGGTTTATTAGAGAAAATTTGTAATAGATACGATCAAGAAGTAGATGAGGGAGTAGTGTACGTAATCACCAATTTAGTAGATACTTTTGAATCTAATAGGAAATACGTGGCTGAGAGCAATGTACTTCCTCAAGTATTTGAAATTTTTAAAATGAAATGTTTGAGAAAAGAATACGATGGTATTTTTAAGGAAATTTTACAATTTTTTCAAGTGATGACGCGTAGTGTTTTATTTTTACGGACTTACCTCTTGGATTATCCGATAATCGAATTATTGTTTGATGTACTTGATAACTGTGGAGATTTGAAAGAAGTAGTTGATAGTATTTTAGTAAATAATAATCCTGATCAATGCCCCCATTTAGTAACAACTTCCTCTACACATTTAAACAAATCAATTCTTAAGTTAATCGTAAATTTGGTTCTTGATTACGGGAATTACAAAAAGAAATTTGTTGAAATTGGCGGATTCGATAAAATTTCACAGCATAAACAAAATCATCCCGTGGAAGTCTTAATGATTTTTAAGAATTTCCTTTATGACACTCACTGGCAAGCAAAAGAACAATTTTTATCTTCTACTAACCCAGACTTCCTTAATTTCTTTTTTAAAATTTACGAAACTTCTAAAGACCCTCGTGTCATTGAAATTCTTTTTAATTTAATTCGGAATCTTGTTTGTGATGATTCTCTTGAATTAATTTTAGTAACGTACACCGATTTAATTCCGAAAGTGTTTAAATATTTAGAAAAGTTTTCAGAAGAAAATAATGAAAAAGTTCTTATCCAAATCTTGTATACGATAGGAAATCTTTCAGCCAATTCTCCTGCTTTCCGGGATTTGATTTTCGAAGACAAGAGAATGGATTGCCTTAAAAAATCGTGTACAACGCGGGATTTAAGCCTGGCTTTTGTTTGGATAATTATAAATGTTTCATGGAAAGACAATGGATACGAAGAAAGAGTCAACAAACTCAAAGAATTTGGAATAAAGGAATTTCTTTTAAAAATGACTAGTGAAGATTCTGTGTTAATGGATAAGATAAATACAGCCCTTGACAATATTAAATGAGTTATAAGTCTTTTATATTTTATATTAGTGCCTCATTATATTTTAATGTTTAATGTCGAGACCCTTAGTATAAATACTCTCTGATTAAAGTAAATACACTCATATTCATGTTTTTCAATTTCATGCATAAAATAATTTTTTTTCTCTTTATATCTCCCTTTTATAGAACATTCCATTTTTTGTTCCATTATGCTTTTTTAGTAACTTTTATGCTATCTTCATCTTATGCATTTTTCAGTTCCTTTTCCTTGGTAACCCCTCATTACTTCATACCCCCTCTTCACTTTAGCCCTCAATGGAAGAACTCATTTTCAAATTAAACAACGCAATCCAAAAACCAACCCTAGAAGCTTTTCTTAATATTTTTGAACACAATGGATACGTTAGACTTAACATGGTCTATATATCTCCCATTTCCCTCAAACACTTAAGACAAAAATTAGAATCTTTTGATCTCATTGAAATGTTTTTTACTACTAATGGGCTGACTTTCATTTTTAAGACTTTCCGTTTAAATTTCTTTGGGAACATGAACGTGGTAGTCAAAAATAAAATTTATTGTATTGAAATTAATTTTGATCCAACAATAGACGAGAACTGTGGAATTCCCATTATGGGTGAGATAGAACATTATTTAAAGGGATGTGATGCCTTATTTTTTATGACATACTTTGTAGATATAGACAAGGAGATACTTCATAATTCATTAAGCGAATCTGTTGATTTTTTATATAAGAGGAGTGTGATTAGGAAATAAAAAAATGTTGTTTTAGTTAGTTAGTTAGTTAGTTAGTTAGTTAGTTAGTTAGTTAGTTAGTTAGTTAGTTAGTTAGTTAGTTAGTTAGTTAGT
>DWIE01000666.1:0-13522 GCA_018248235.1 Choaspes benjaminii | reverse complement strand
ACCGTCACACCTATTTGTGCCGTGAAACAGTAGTGTTCGCGCTACTTGTGTTTCGGTGTAAGGGTGTGGTAGCCAGCATACGCAGAAAACGAGGCGTTCCATCAATGTCCTCAAGGGTAGCACCACATGTGTGATTACAGATGTCATGGGCTGCAGTAGCTACTTACTAGCAGCTTGACTGAAAGCCCGCGTGCTACTTCATAACATTAAAAAAAACTTCGCTAATGTGCTTATATAATAGAAAATCATCCTGTTTGCTTGAAAATAATCACTACACGTCTTATACATCTTAGATATTTCTGTTCAAAATTTCTATTCATCATAACAAAATGTTGAAATGAAAAAGAGGCAAGCACTGAAACGGGTGAAATAAAAAAATATCGTTTGTTCAACAATTTATTGTTGTCATATACAAAGATCACAGATCTTTGGGCAGTCCAGACCATTTAAAATATTTTGGCTTGTACAGTATACAACCTACAAGCGTTACTGTTACATCATATTCTGTTAAAATCTTTCATACACAGTCTACTGATTTAAATAACCAAATATTAGAACTCACAATTAAAATTCAGCGTATAATGTCCGCAAATATTTTAAGGTATTACAAACATGAACACAATTACTATCATACTCCAAATTCAATTCAGGCTTGTTAAGGCACTTGTAAATGTCACAACATAATTAAAAAATATGTTCCTTAAGGTCATCATCGTCACTAAGGAGCGGTGGGTACTAGCCGTGGCTGAAGTTCAATTATAGTACAATACCAATTGCTACAAACATTCAAAACAATACTTAATTATAAACTGCTACTTCAATTGAATTACGGTTATTGTTTTGTAATTGGTTATTTTTATTAAATAATGTTTCGTTAAGGCAGACAAATGGATAATTAAATATTATTGTTTAATTTATAATTAAATTTAGTAGTAGAAAAACATTCGAATGTCACATCACACTGATACATGAAAGTGATTTCAGGACCACGGTTTGTATTAACTTACTTGGACAAACTTCGACTTACATGGACACAATAGACCATAGTCGATTTAAACTGATAAATAGTGCTAAGTAATAGGAACATACGACAATATACAACACATGCATAACAACCGTTATATTGGAAGCTGCGGCCTCATTTACCAAACAATGAAGACACAGTATTTAAATTACTGTTATACAAACAAAAAGGAACTCACGCTTGTATTTGCCTGAAGGTGTAGCAGAGCTGAACATGACCTACATTTCGCCAGTTATGTTTAGGTTCCATATACGACCCTATTGCCATTTACCGGGCACATTTCAAAACTACGGGGTAGCTGTAAATTTTTTTTGACAGAAAGATCCCAATAGCATTTTCCCGACCCGGGTACCGAACCCAGAACTCTTTGCTCGGCGCAAAGGTTGCGTTTGCGAATTTTCTATTCTATGGAAAGAAAATCATTGAAGAGAGGTGAGTGTTTGTCTACTGTATTTTAAAATTCTCCAAAGGTAATATTTTATTTAAAAATGCAATGCCCTTAGGATTAAAAAATGGGAGTATATAAATTATCTTAACATTATAATTAGTCAGACCTTGAGACCACCAATAGTCTAATAGACAAATTAACAAACATTATGATTGATGGGTTCAATATCAGACATACAATTGTAACAAAAGACCCTTCAATTTTAAGACAACTACAAAATAATTAAAATTGAACATTTAAATAATACTTTTCATTATTTATCTCGTTACTTGCAGATTGTACTCAGCCTGCTGCAGCTCTGACTCTGAGTAATGCGATTAAAATTACTTCCTGGTCGAAACTAACTATATTAACTACATTTTTTAACTAATTTAAGGCAATGTCCATGTAGTGACAAACACTCAACACCACTCACCGAATTGTCTTTTACAGTAACAATTTGATTAATGTTCATATCAGAATAATAATGGGGAATAGTATGCCCAGTACCATATTATTTTAATTACACGCTATTTACATCAATTTAAATATGAAGCTAACAAACACCAACAATTCGTAAGAGCAGTCAAGATATTACAGTAAAATTTTGTTACTAAATGAATACTAAATTTGTTATAGGTACTAATTGCTCCTACAAAAAATATTGTTTTGTACGACAACACAGAACAATGTAAATATATAAATATATGGATATAAAACAATTAAGACATTTGACAGGTACATCATTATTTCAGAAGTCAATTTTTCATAAGTACTAATTTGTCATTAAATGGTACATTTTAGCAAGAAACTAAGAACTCTACAAACCATGTAGATTTTAGAATCTGAATTCCAAAACCTTGGTAGGTTTAAATTTGCCAATAAAACATTACCGATTGGTACGCTAAATTTAGATAAGAGTCAAAAATACAAACCGCGACACAACTTCATATCGACAAACACTGCTAGCTCGCCCAAGCCGCCATAAAAACTTGTGACGACGCGTCGGGAATTCGGAGACATTACGTCACACGTTTTTGACCTCGTTTCAGTTTGTCTGGGCGTAGTATGACACAGTTTAAGATAGCAACATCACACCAAATACCACAACGATTTTTTCTACATTTTGAATGACTGGGGTCACGAGGTACTTCTTTTAAACCGAAATTTCACCAAGCTGTGCTCTGGTGATTAATTACCAAAGGTTCCAGCATTATATTGTCAAGCCTCATCTCTGTCTTGAAATCTTAACCTTAAATCCTAATGATACGCCTTGTACAAAATCTATAATAGACTTGAACAACAAATTACATTATATACATAATCCATATGTTTCTGTAGCCAAAATATTTGTTAAATGGTGTGAATTGACTTAGAATTTGTCAGTTTTCGAATGTGTTCACACGTTATAATAATCTATAAGATAAAACTATAATTCTATAACAAACTTAAAACCTAAGGTGCGGCTTATTTTTCATCATGTGTTTGTCGAGGGTCTCCCAGAAGCCGAGCAGCACGGCGCGGTCGAGGTGCCGCTTGGTGCGGCTCAGGTTCAGCACCGTCACCGCCCAGCGGCCCACGTTCGCGTCCAGCTTCATCTCGTCGTACTTCAGGTGGAACGCGCATACTGCCAAGTGTGCGCGGTTATTTTACTGACAACTAGCAACTCGCCCTGCCTTAGCATGGGTAACAGTGCATACGCCTACATTTTGTTCCAATTTTTCTGATACCTCCAACAATCATTGTAAGTAATCAAATCAGATATAAAGGTGTAATAGCCAGCATGTGGAGAACACAAAGCAGTCGATATATGTCCTCAGAATTAGCACCGCATGTGGTTACATATGCTATTATGCAGCCGCAGTAGCTACATACCATAAGGTGGACTGAACACCTATGTGTTACTTTTAATATAAAAAGCCACTTGTATGTTGATGTTAATGTAAGAAGAAATATAATGTAAAAAAGGGCATGGATCATATGTCGTTATAGATTACAATTTTAAATTTAAAAAAAATACAAGTAAACCAGCCGATTTACACAAGAGCTTAATCAAGGTATACCTAAACCTAATGAATTACTTTGCCGTTTAGTGGAAACTGTATGAAAATCAGTTCAGTAATTCATCAATTTATTGCATTCAGAAAACCACACAGATGCGACTGGGGAACTTTGTTTTAGATCATGTAGAGTTATGTGGTCAATTTATGGCCTATTGGTTCTATGTTCAGTTGATAAGAGTAAAGAGCGCGTTATACATTTCAAATCAAATCGGCCCAACGATAAATCGAGCTTATCGCGTCAGTTAATCAAGCACTCGACGTTGTGAGCGAATATAAGCAGATTTTCATCTAGTAACAGCATATATTGCAATTGACTTGGCAGATTCCGGCCAACTTCAGAATAATGAGAAGTAAAATATTTTTATCACATCCTCATCATAAAATGGTTACTATTGCCATGATCAAAACTTCTGTTGAAAACTGATTAAAAAAATTGCTACTTATTGTGATGCCAAAAGAAATACAATAAATAGAACAAATGACTTAACTTCATTTTTTTTGTTACAATGAGAACAGCATAAATTGTATGTCATAACCAATGACAATATATATTATACACATCAAATATAATAATAATATAATAGAAATGGCAATAACTTACTGTTTGCAAAAATTTGTACAGGATTGCCATCCCAAGGCCAGCCTTTAAATTGCCAAGCAGGTCCTTGTACAAACACTGCAACAACTCTATCCCATTCAGCTGCTGACAACCTCGCAGGGTTGTCTACTACACGATAGGGCACCGTTATTGATGTGGCGTTATTAGGCACTTGCTCCCCTGCTGGCCCCTTCCTTCTCTGTAATAATACTTCATTTTCACGAACTGCACCTTCAGCCTTCTTTTGTTCCACAGCAACAAATCTACAAACACATTGACATTGTTATTTAATATATCGGAGATAATGCAATGACATTGATATTTTGCACTATATTGATAAAATACTCAATGCACAATAATTTGAGTTGCAAATGTTTTTAATATTGCTAATGATTTATGGAATTAATTAACCCATGGACCATCTTAAGATGCAATATTTTTTAATCTGAATAAACTACGAAGGAACTTAGGAAGGAATGCAAAAATATATAGCTAACCTAATCTAAAAGAAAACACTAATGGCAGCATTTGCAACTGAAACATTTGTAGGTAAATAAAGATTACAACAATTTCTCATTCAAACCATTTGTTGTTGTTATTGTTATTATATGAGGGATTTAAAAAAAAACATAGTTGTTATTTACTATCTACCGGGCATCACATTGCTGTCTCTTTCGGTTTTTTCTGGGAAAAATCAACCCTATGTCCTATCCTGTACCCTTAGTAAAACTTATTATACCTACTTAGAAATGCAATATATCTAAATTATTGTGTGAATTGTGATGTCGTTAAAAAGGTACCAAACAAAAATTCACATTTGCATTTATAATATTATTTAGGACGACACAAGGCCCCCGTGACTGAATTTTATGCGGCATATCATTTCAGTCAAGTCGTTCTTGAGTTATAACGGGACATCCAGACAGACAAAAATTAAAAATGGTAGAATTTTATTAAGAGTCATAAAATGGTTATTTATCACAAAATGATACAAAAAAACTTGAGTGTACAGACAAAAGTCACATTTATATAGTACTATAGAAAAGACATACTTAAGATCCTGCAACATGTCCTTGACATTGTACATGGAGATGAGGGCGGTGGTGGCGGCGGGGATGATGATGATGGGCGTGCGGGAGGGCCGCTTCCCGCCGGCCGGCAGCCGCGCCGCCGCCACCGGCAGCAGCTCGCGCCGCGGCGTGCCCGACCCGGGGCCGTTCTGTTGCATTTGCCTTGGATGAGTTGGTGTCTGTGGTGGACGGGTTGCGACTGGTACACTAGGACCTTCTGTCACTGATTTCAATGTCATACCGTGGTAGGTCCCCATGGTATCAATCTTGAATCCTTCAGTCTCTTCCTTCTGTCTAATGAATCTTTCCTGATCGTATCTGTTATACTGTGTTTGCTGCGCAGGCAGTACTGTGGGTTGTGACATGACTACAGGCTGTGGCCTGGGTGCTCCAGGCCGGCCTTCTTCCCGAGCTTTGATACTACCCAATAGAGCAAGAATGCTCTTTGCAAACATTTTGCCATTGCTCTGTAATACTGTAGTCCTTGTGCGCCATTGTCTTTCACGGCTTATAATGTCTTTAGTCAAATCTACATCGTAATCAAGTATAGCTCTTAAGTCTGATCCAACAACACCAAGTGTATCTGAGTAATCATTGCTTTTAATGGTAGTCCTTTTCTTCGCTAAACGTTTGGCCTTGATTGCAGCAATCTTTTCCACTGACATAGCCTCTGATAGAGACTTGATATTATCAACAGTAACAGAAGCCTCCTTCGGTGCATCAAGACGAGCGGCCAACTGTTCTCTGACTTTTTGAACATGAGTTTCCTCAATCCTTGGCTTCTTAGCAGCAGACTCACCTCCATCATTATCATGTGTGCGCTTCACCTGAGTGATGTAACACAGTAAATTCATTAATTTTTAAACGTTTATTCCTAGAATTTAACAGGTTTTTTTTTTTATCATTTAAGCCAAATAGGTATGCAGTAATTTAACGTAAGTGATTACTATAGCCCATGACAGCCATAACCATCTTCAAAATGATCCAAAGTCCTTTTAAAGGCTGGTGACACCTTTGTTGCTACTCCTAAGGTCTAAGATGATCACCTCATCTATTCTTGTGTGCCGGCACCCACACGGTTCACACTGGCAGGAAAGAGTTGCATCACAATAGAATTAAGTGAGGGTAATACTCTTTTTATAACATTGTGAAAGCTTGCAGTCTACCTCATGGTGAGTAGCTACTGCAGTCCATGATGTGTCCATGTCCATGTCCATGAAGAATAATGTGTCTTATGCAGGAATCAAACCCTCAACCTCACAGTTTCATAAACAGACGCATAACCATCTGCATCACAGAGGTTGTCCCTTGACACTACAAGCACACCTGGATAGGTTCTAATGAATATCTGAGATATCAATATACTAAGGATATTCATGTAATGTCACAACACCCTAAATATCATTTCATAAAATTATAGTTTGGTTCCAAACAGTGCAAACTATTTGGGTTAGGACTGAAAATTGGCATGCGGGTTCCTTTTACACTGTAGGGGAGCACTATGAACGGATTTTTGGAAATTCAAACCTTAAGGTGGCGACAAAGGGGAAGACAGTGTGCATGATGTGAGCAAAATCATAGACATTGCACTCAGTACTAATAAAATTAAAGGTTTCATCAATTCAACTAATATAATAACTATAAAAAAATTAAAAAAATATTATTTTATTACCTGTGTTGGAATTTCCAAAGGTGCACTTTTATCTATAGATGCACACGTAGCAGTTTCGCCATTCAAATAAGCAAGAAGTTCCTTTCGATCTGGACGCCTTACGGCTGGGATGTTTGCCGCAGCAGCCTGTCTTACATACACTGGATGTGTCAACAGTATGTTTTTGAGGATAAAAAGCAGGCATTCCAAAGTATAGTATTCTTTAACGCTGCCTTCTTTGCCAGACCCATACATAAGGTAATTGGTCTTAACATTTTTCGGCCAGGAGAATTCACCAAATATTATTTGGTTGTCGCGTTCAATTATATCTTTTTTATTTACATTATACTGTCGTAACAAACTCAGAGGGTCCGCCATGATTACGTAGTTTCACTGGCGTTACAAGTGTATGTAATAATTAAAGTAATAAACACAACAAGCAATCAGATACTAAACTCTAAATAAGTAACATAATAATAATTCTACACTGAACTAAACGAGACACTTTCAATTATTTTTGTAATATTACACCTGGCAGCATGTCAGTCACTACATTTTATTTTTGACGGAACGGAGTTGTTGACTGTTGACGGACAACACATAGACTGCCAATAACAACTTACACAATACAGACTGTTCAAACTATTTTGTCTATTGCCAACGCATGAAATTTTTAAAGCCAGTATTAACAAGTAATAAAGACAAAATAATAAATACACTACAAGAAATGTCTATATTATATCCTTATACACCGACTACTATAATAGCATAACGATGATTTAATCGTATTAAGGCGCATTTTTTATTATTTCAGAGGATATTGAACGCACCATAGACAATTATTAGGGCCTTTACACACACTCGACATGGTGAAATACGCTTTCCTGGTATGTTCGCTAGTACTATATTACCAATTAACAAATTAATTTAATGAATATGTTAGTTATTGTTACTTTTATCCTGTTTGACTCTAGATCTATAAAAAAATTAACAAATATGTATGTCAATTATAAAAATATCGTTCACACAAAATATAAGTCATGTATAGCGTTTTAGTCTGTAGTGTAGACGATATTTTAATTAAATTAGATTTTTTAGTAATATATCTACTACATAGTATATATTTATATTAACTTACTTATATTCATTTTTTTAGAAAATTTAGGTTTATGGGTCAGTATTTAGTCCTATAAACTAATATACCATACAATAAGCATAAAACATAGAATTGATTTGACAGAATAAAAATATGGAGTCTAATATGGCTGCCGGTCGATTCTTATTTTGTTAACGTTTTATAACATTTTTTTAATAAATAGAAAAACCCCATTATTTGTGTTAATATGACATAGTGATTTTCAGTTTATCTAATAATGACTTCTACTCCCAAGTCAGAGAAATGCGGACAAGGTAAGAAGAAATGCATTCTACTTTTCAATCTCAGGAATGTAATGGAATTCATCTCTTGTAGACCATAAAAATAGTTAAGAATTTAGATAGCGACTGGACGTTTTGTTTATAGCTGTGCTTTATCTTAATTTTGAACTTTAGGTTCATTAAAAATGATACATATTACATTACAATTTAGTTATACTTTACAAGCTTTATAATACACGATATTGTCTCTTCAGTGATTTATTTATGTTTTTCTTGCATTTGTGTACGCGGCTATTGATGTTGTGGATTGCAGTTAATTCACAGAAACTTATTATTTCTTCTAGAATATTTAAAGAATACTCATGAACTCAGTACTATTCATATTTCTCGCATGGTTTTCCAGCAAATTTTGACAATTAGTAATAGTTACCTCACCTGGTAATTATTAAATATAAAGTATAAATAACAATATATTTCCACAAAGATTACAGATTAATGATGCCACATTTTTTGTATAAGGAATATTTAAGCGGCCTAATACTCATTAAATGCCTTCAATGGGTTAACAAGGTGATTAACAAATGATTAATTTATAAATTATACTTTAACAATTAGTAAACAAAGTATTAATTCATGTACTTAAAGACTTATTTATTTAAAATGTAAGTATTGCTTTGTACTGCTAAAATCTTTGGGACTATAAACTAATTAGTGCTTAAAATATTATAACAAATGAAGCAAAGTATATTATTATTGTTAGGTTTAAATTATGATTAACTATGTTGTGCTGAAACCTGTCAAGTTGAGTCTTGTCACTTTCATCACTACACCTGTTACTGTTATTAAAATGTAATACTATAACAAATATACATGTTTCCAATCCAAAGAATTTGCTGTTTGGCTTTGCCTTTTTAAACATAGACAAATATTTGACTCTTTTATTATGAAGTAGCACACAGGCTTGTAGTCTACCTGCTGGTAAGTAGCTACTGCAGCTCATGACATCTGTAACACAGATGTGGTGCTACCGTGAGGGCATAGATAGAATGACTCGTGTTTTGCATATGCTGGCTATCACATCCTTACATCGAAACAAAAGTAATGCAAACAGTACTGTTTCATGGCATTAATAGGTGTCACAGTGGTACTGGCCCCGTCAAACATATTCTTGTTTTACCACCTGTTAAACACACATCTGTGTGCTTATATTAATTTGTAATTTGTTTGAACCATGGTCATAATACATTTGTGAAGAATGTTATGATTACATTATGTTAATCTATAGAGTAACTCACAAGTAATAGGCCATATATTTTTACACTTTAAAAAATGACTCAAAAACCATGTTGTATTTAAATTACTGGTTATATTTGAAATAAAAGAAAATGATGGAAAATAATTTCTTTAAAATTACACCCTCTAAATGACCATGGTAGATGATGCTGGTATTTCTTGAACCTGCAACAAAGATTTTCTATAAACGTCCTACAAAAAACTGTGGGTATGGCCAATTGGCATAGCCTAAGAAATATTATTTTTTACTGTTCTAGGTTTACCAACCCAACTTTACTTTTCCTCTATATCCAACAGGGATAATCAATTGGAATGAGATCTGGGCTGTGGGAAGGGGGTTGTTTTACAGGTTGCTCTGCTTAACTTCATCTAAGACATATTATTATAGCCATTAAACTGCTGCAACTGTTATTGGAAAAATTACACGTCTTGGTTACCCCATAAGAGTGATTACAGAAGAGCAAACTGTATGGCCCACCCTATACTTTTTGCTCAGCATTTATGGACTACAATGCAAACACTCCTGAATTATGATTCAACTAGATGTTATTGATCCATTGGAAAACAAAAGTTCTATGACTTATCATTATGATCGGAAAATAAAATAAAATCTGATTTTCAGTTTCTTTTATACATTTAATACAGAATCACAAATTGTGTGCTTAACAAGTACATAATGTATATGTATATAATCTATAAAATTATATAATTTTTATTTTATTTTTTAACATTGATTTAATAATATAAAAACAAAATACAGTTCTTATTTTGTATTTCCATATAAAAAATATAATTATGTAAAATTTAAAACTGCCTAATTAATTATGTTTTTTTTTAATAGAATTAATACTTTATACTTCATATCCTATTACATATATTTTTTATAACTAAATGTTACCTGTAACTTCATATTATTATGCATGCAACAAATTCTGTCAATCCATTCCATCTACCCCTTAATCCTTGCTTTAAATTTTTTATTTTCATACCACATTATATTGTAATTTGTTGAGCCGTGAACACGAACTAGAGAATTGCAGTTACATTTTACTGTTTTTTTTTTACTTCAATCATGAAACCGCGATTAGAATTAGTTGAAAATATTTCATAAAAACCGCGTCGATAGTGTCAGATTCCAAGTAATGTTACGCCGCTGTGCAAACTACCGCCACTGGAAGGCGCACGCGGGACGTTATTCCGTGCACTTTGATTTACCTCTACATTGTAAATGCTATCGTGTTAAAATTAATTATTAGTTTCTTCCTTATTTATTCGAATTTTACGGAAGCAAATTAAGACAGAAAACCGCTAATACTCTATGTACACGTAAGAAATCCTTATATCTTTATACGTAATACACGAGCATAAAACATTTTATGCAACATGGTTTCTGATGTTATAATTATAAAGACTAAAAGTGGATGTGAATTGGCAAAATTGAATTGCTGAATTTTAATGAACATCACTAGTTAATATTTTATGGCACACAGTTGATAAGGTCGTTTGAGTTTCACGTAATTTGTGAAAGTTACTTTGTATTACTTAGACAGCTTGGGATCTTAAATTGACCGTAAAGTGAAAATTGAGGGTTTAGTAAACCGAGTGGAAAATGGGTCTCTATGATACTGATGATATGACTTATATTGATATCATCGTAAAAATAAATAGAAACGTTTAAAGATGGTTAATGTTCTGTGTGGATTATATTTTAAATTATCTACTACTAATGGTTCTAAACTGGTGGGCAATCTAAATATATTCATATTTTCTTAACTTTGTAGTATGTCGATGAAACATGCACGTTAATTTAAATTGAAATTACTGAAAGTATGTTTTAATAAATACCGTTAGAATGATTAGAAATGAATAGAATTTAAAGAAACAGATCCTTCAAATCTTCTTAATAGTATTGCAAAATTACATTTATTTTCCATTACTTATGTATCATTATAATTGTCCCCTGTGGCTCTGTAATGTGGTACATGTTATATAAACTCTAGAACGCAGTTGATATGCTAACAAATTTCCAGAAGTTGAATAACTCCTCCGAGGTATTATAATTATGTGTGTAGTTACTGTACATAATTTTCATAACTCTAGTTGTTCCATAACGACAGGTCCATACCTGTCTAGTATCACAAAGTTACTGTGTTGGTTATTTATAATAATTACAATAATTACCCCCAATTCAATAATTCAATGACTTGTATAGCTTTAAATCGATGTCATTCTCTCAACGTTGGGTAGATGTTGTTGATAAGATTTAAGGAATTTCTGTGATGACATATTTCTTGGAATATAATCTCATATGAAGACTTATTGAAACTAATTTTTATACCTCAAATAGGTCAAAATTTGTGACAACAGTATTTAGGCACCAACATTATTAGTGAGTTAATTCTAGCACCAATAAATTTCGATGTGCGGAAGGAAAGCAGTTCAATTGATAACGGAACCCTTTTATAAGTAGCCGACACGAGTAGATCAATTTTGAAAATGTTCCGCTCTCTTTGCACTATAGTCTTTCTGCAGATGCATTTTCTTTACGGCCCGTCGCATAGTCCGTTACAATACAATAAAAATATCGCTGTATCTATTCATCCGAACACTTTAGTTTTTTTAATATATCAATGTAATAGTCTCTATCCGATACTCTTTTAGTTGTATTCTAAAAACCGTAAGCAAAGGTGCATATTACGAACATAGATATTACTGTGTCTGCTTGTAACGTGGGCCTTTGTAGTTCATAACGGGTTTCTCCTCTTAAATCGGTTCGTACTTATGGTCGCAAGTTGGTGCCGGTGTCGAGCCGTAGCGGTCCCGCTCTCGGCAAAGCTCACGTCACTTGTTTCATGACATTATGTTGTCTATTGATTTCTCTAATTGACACCCGTGACCCGTTGCGTTCAAAACCCTCACATACAAAAATGCAATCCTCCTTTAAGATAAATCCAATAAACTTGTATGTTTCGCTACGATCGGGTAAAGTCGATTTATCAGAAAGACAGGACAGCATAAATTATTACATAAATGCATAAATAATTCTTTTGAGGCGTAAACATTTTTCTTAAGGCCTAAATCTTTGAGGCGTAAGGCTTTTTCATATTAAGAGTCATGGTGAAATTCGTTGAAAAGTGTTAGGTTTAACCGATCTCGAGTTTTATGAAATCATATCAATTTGCATGATGTATTACATTTCAATCCAATATGCACACATGGAGTGCTAATATACTAAAGGTATGTCTTTTGCGTATGCCTGAATTATTTGATATCAATGATTCTGTGTACATACATCTCCTGGTCGTCATTGTCAAGTAATTGGAGGCATTTCCCCAAAGTACAGATTTAGCAGCAGACTTGCAATCGATAACTATATCTGTCTTCTGTGGTTGTTACATGAATGGCCCTAAAAATGTGGTAGGTTTGCAACAGAGATACATCATCGGTCACGGACGCCGTCCAAACGTGACTACGGCCGTTAACCGTGTCGAGTATTGCACAGCACAATTGGTTGTTATCTAAATGTGACTTGTTCAATTATTTTGAAAATTAAAATATATTTTGTTTTCGAAACACAACCGTCTGCGAAACGAGTTTTTGCTCAATTTGCGTCAATTATAATGATTGCTTCTATGTTACAATCATCTTTGTGTTCTTTAGAATGCATTTATTTACTGCTATAATATTATTCATTATGCCTTTTCTTTTATTCCATTTCTTGTTATTTATTATTCTTCATCAACTCGAAGGTTTACAGTAGAGAACGCATTACATTATTTGTATTTTGGTCAAGTAATGAAAAATAAATAAAGATAATTAACTTATTGCTTATATCGATTCTAGACTAAATCTAAAAAGTGAATCATTGGTGATCCGACACATTGGTGTTCCACAATCATGCCTCTAAAGTTGTTAATCATTTTAATTTAAAAGTATTATAATGTGTTCAAGGAGTCCATTCACATGTTGGATACAACAAAATTTTATATAGAGAAATATTGAATTGTTGTAAAGACACT
>DWIE01000665.1:0-13555 GCA_018248235.1 Choaspes benjaminii | reverse complement strand
AAATATAACCTTATTGCGTTTTTAGTCATTGGCACACTGCTCAAAAGCATCTTGCCATAAGAGATTAAAAAAAACCTTAACGCATTTTTTATTTAATGAGAGTCCGGCCTTTTAACTATACTGCTATTTTCTCTTGTGGCAAGATGTAACCGTAGCGAATTACTTATCTGTGCATTGGTACAGTAACATTTTTTCTTATGAAAAGATTACCACTACACTTCAATACAGCCTATCTTAATTATTTTCCTCATTTTAAATGATAATGTTAACGCACATTTTAAACGTACCCAATATATATTCCTCCGTTCCTTAGCAATTTGAACTTAAAAATAATAATAAAAGATCAATATTCACCACTATTCGTATATATAAAGTATATAGATTAATTCAGTGACCCTATTAGTGATACACACGGTCTAACATACGACTTACGACAATACAAATCAAAATGACAGGATGAACTTATGTAAATAAAGCAAACATTAAACAGAATCACTTACCATGGAAACATTGAAACGTAGAAGCAGATTTCATAGACGCCACGTCAGCACCATGTCTATAACGACAAAAAAGTTCTTGCAGAAGATATGCTATAAGCAGACGGCTTCAGTGGACATGACCCGTCATGGATTTATGAGGGACAGTAAAGTGTATCCTATGCAATTATTCATCAAACCTTTGTGGCAACAGTTAGAGAAAATTTGTGGCAAAGCAGAAACTCCAGCAAACAAACGGTTGTTATCGAAGAGAGAAAGTGGAGTCAGTCATGCGAAGGATTCTCCTCGAAGATCCATCAAATTCAAAATGGAAAATACGAAAATAAGACTTTCAACAAAGAAAAAAACAACGGCTGTTTAAAACTAATACCAGTATATGAAATGTAGTCTTGACAACGAACTAAATTTAATTTTGAAATGATATCAGCAAGATATAAATATTAAATATATCTTATCGTAATTTTACGTGCATTATTTACATCTACTACACACCTTTAACTAGAGCAAACGACTGAACCACACCCAAAGATTTAACTTTTTTTTTTTTAGTGAAAATTATTTTTGTTGTTTATGAGACAATCGCTGTAGTTCGTGCTTATTTGCTGGAAAATATATTCATTAAGTTATATGAACGATATAACTTTAATAGTTACGAATACAGATACGTAGTAGCTACGTGTTCCAAAGTCGTTTATAATATTCGAAATACATAAAATTTAAGTGAATCTTAAATGTTGTTAAAATAGTATAATTTTTATTGTTGACATTTGAATAGTCATAATTTTCGATAAAGGCTTATCGAATTATCGAAAAATCTATTTTAAGATTCAACAGTAATTTGTAACAGTGAAATCATAACTAGATATTTTAATTATTAAGTGCACCTGTTATTATCTTCCGATACATCAAAACATTTAATTTGTGTCAGTCTTTGCTCGTATATCTGACTGGCTGGCTCTCGGCTAACTACTTATATATTTGTAGGTACTCGTACCTAAGTGTCGAGTGCTAAAAAATTCCCTTAGTTTAAGATAGAAAACACGGAAAGCACATTAAGCGAAGTCTCGGATTTACGGGCTCAAAATTGCAGTGGACATCCGATCCACTTTACTTCATCTATAAAATTAGGTTTATAAGAGCACACGAGAAAAGGTTTATCTATGGCCGATACGTCAGAACATTTTCAAAATTTTTGCTACTCTATTTATAAGAAGGTAAAGGAAGTATTCAATGGAGGTTATTACATGAAGTGATTTTGAGGGATGTAGAAATGTTGACGGCGACTGTGAATGTTTTGAACGGTGTTAAAGCTGTGGAACTATGCAAAAGCATTATTAAAGGACTGCATTCTTTGTTCGCGAGGTGTTGAAAGGAATCCACAACCATCACGCTGGATTGTTCGCTTAATGCTCCGTGACCTGATTACCTATTTTATAGCGACACAGGCTTTATTTCGAAAGACAAAGCTCTACGTACTGCATAATAACTTGTTTTTAAAATATTTTGGATTTCCAGAAAACTTGGCAGTTAATATTTAAATAAATATTTTTCCTAATTTAAATGTACCTACCTAAGTCCTAAGTAGAAGGTTAAAATTGGTAGACCTTTTGATTAAAATATTGAAGCTTACCCTTACTCACAATCATTATACATTTCGAGGGCTTGTGGCTTTAAGGATTAAAATGTACGAAATGAACCCTTCTGAATAGAATATGCTGAATTTAGGTTTCTGTTTTTTTTATTTAAGATATGAAGTAGCACACGGGCTTGCAGTCCAGGTGATAGTAAGTGACTGCACTTACTATCACTGCACAACTGCAGCTTATGACATCTGTAGTAACTCTTAAGAACATAGATCGAACGCCTTGCGTTCTACATATGCTGGCTATCACAGCCTTATATTTAAACATAAGTATTATGAACATTACAGTTTCACGGCCCAAATAGATGTGACGGTGGAACCGATCCAGTGAAATATAAAAATTCTACTAATCGTAAGGTTTTCCAGACATGAAAAATATTAATGCTGCGGAAATCGAACCCGCGATCTTATGTTTCGTAGGCCGACTCATAGCCGTCCATGCCACGGAGGTCATCATCCTCGTGGTTCTGTACTTAAAATTCAAATTACATTTTTCTTCGTCTCTCGCTGCGTGAACGATGTAGTTAAAGCGCCTTAGCTTTATGCACTTAAATTATAGGCGGCTACAATCTCTTTTCCATGAGAATGTGCGGTAATAATTTCCTACCGAGCAAATACTGGTTGCCGGTTGGCGGTCGTTACATCTGAGGAAAATTGCATTTCACGCCGGGCGCGGCGCTGCGCACTCTGCTTTGAGTAATCGAGTAGGCACTCGGCACACATTCAATAGTAAATTCTTGTGATGACGAGCTTAACAAAATAAACTTACAAATAAGCTTCATGATGTTTGTCTGGAAAAATGTCAAACACACGTAAAGAAACTGAAATTTTAACAAATCACGTGAAATATATTTTTGTGTTATTGATTACATTCCATGGTAGGAACTAAACAAACAACATACCTACTAAAATTTTGAATAAAGTTGAGATATCGTTAGGTTATCTTCCACAGTACTTACTCAAAAGTTGCTTTAACGTGTATATTATTTCGAAGCATAATAATTTATTCTGATCTAACTGCTTTAAATTACCGCATTACTGAAAGGATTTTCCAGTATCTACCTAATAGTAAATGTACAGATTGTTATGGAGCGTTTCCTAAGTTTTTTTAAATAATTGAAATACTATTTGAATAAGTTTCATATTCAGATGTAATAATAGTATGGGTAAACATCGAAGAATATGTAGTATTTTAAAATATAACCTGGGGTGCTATTCCCTTAAACAACAGCCACCAATCATCGCTGCGTCAGCGACGAAACACTTGTCACTAAAATAAAGTTTCGGTTTCTTACCGGAAAAAATGTGTTAATCCTTAACTCGTCTACAATAAAGTTAATTATCTTCACTTCGACATTTAGTCGAAATGGTTTTGGGAAGCTATATTCGTAGAAATATAGCCACCTTCTACGTTGAGATCGTCGTAGATCACAACGACGAATGTTACGGAATAGCATAGTTATACTCACAAGCTGAGTTCCGTAGTGACCATGATCCATGTGACTGGGTCGAAATATCGGTAAAAAGAAATAAATCGTGAGTACCCGTTATACTAAAAAATGTGAGATATCCGCGATAATACAAGTTTTAATTATGTAAGTATGTTTACAGTTACGCGTGCTATCGACGTAACACATTTATTTATACTAACTGAGGGTCGGGACCTCATTGTTTTTAAAAGCGTGTAATAAAAGCTATGAATTTATTTAATATCACCACTATTTTCAGTATGTCACAACGTTAAATCAAACCTGTTCTGAAAATATAATAAGTATACCTACTGAGTAGAAGCTTAAGTAAAACGTTCTGTTTTCTGTAGATAATAAAATAAAACATTTTATATTTGATTTGAGTCTATATGACTGTGTTCATAGAATATTATGTACCTATAGCTATCAAGTTTTTCTGACGGTACTTGTTAAATTCCTACATTTATTTGGTAAGTTATAAATAGTATTAGTAAAACGAATATTTATATTCATAATATAAACTGTGGAACTAAAAAAAGAGTATTTTTAACACAAAAAAATATTTTTAGCTGTTTTAGTTTTTTGCTAAATCCGCTAGTTTTGTTGTTTGCTAGGTAAAATCGTCCTTCGGTAGGTTCAAGCTTTGATCATATGTAGGATTAATGTAATAATTGTTTTGACTAGTCTTATGCAGTGTAAGACAAACATTTGCCTAGATGAGTTTGAGTTTTACTAAAACAAACTTTATTTATGTTAATCGATTTACTCCCACAACATCCGCGTGATTTCTGTACCAATTATTTCAGGTGTGCTGTTAAACAGGAATATCTGAAAATCGGACTACGCTGAGAGAATCTTAAACACTTTCTAAAACAACATGATATGTTACCCGCGGGGCGTCAATAAGACAGTTTTATTAATGAAGTCTTCACCTGTTCCAATGAGCTCATTATAATTTATGTGCTCATCATATTTATAGTTGTAACAACATATTTCTTATCTTGCTTTATATCCACCTTTGCAAATTAAATCGTTTTTTTTAATACGAAAATTAGAGTAGCAAATAGGCATGCAGTTCACCTGATGTTGAGTGATCATTGCAGCCCATGACAACTATAACCGACTCGATACAGAGCCATCGTTCTGTTCGAAGTTGGTCACAAGTGCATTACTATTGCTGGGAGCTAAGTTGGGCACATCATGTATTCTGTGTGCCGGCTGCTACATTTTTCGAGCTAAAACACGTCTCATAAGAAATATTCAACAGCATAACATCATAAAACTTTTTTTTATGTTATTAAGAAGCACACAGGGTTGGAGTCCACCTGATGAATTGTACACCTCATGACACTTGTGACCAATTCTTCAGGACAGACTGCCCGCCTAGTGTTCTGCATATGATAGCTATCATACCCTACAATGAAACGCATATAGTACTACTGGTAATACTATTTCACGGTGAAACTAGTTATGACGGTGGTACCGAACCAATCGAAGACAAAAGTTCTATCTCCGTAATAGTGGCTGAAACGTAAACTTTTATTTTTCATAAAATATTATTGTAGATAATTATGGAACAATGCTTTCTTTTAGGTTTTTGATGCTTATTTCGATATTTCATCATCATCATCATGACCTGTGTTGTTCCACTGCTGGGCATAGGTCGCTCCCCCATTAGATATTTAGCATCGTCTAACAATAGCACTTATTATTGTTGATCTAAAATACAATCATGACATGGAAGAAATAAAACAAGTATTGAAACATCAATTTGTCTTTATTTAACTTTACGTAACTAATATTTTGTACTACAAGAGAAAGATAACGATGTCTATGTACAAAAAATATGTTTATTACACATGTAAAATGCGCCTTAATTGAAAATTAAGATTACATTAATCAAGAATTATCAAGTAAATTAATGAGAATTTAGGCACTGCACGTGTTACGCTTCACCTTCATATCACATTCATGGATTTTATATACGTACAACACTTTTATTATACAATTATTCTAGTAAGCGTTTCCGTTTTTAAGAATTATTATCAAAGACTTCATCCTAACAGTTCCACATTCATATAATATTAGCTACTCAAGTGTGTTCGTATTCAAGTGGTATGCGTTCTAGGAGCGGCTGAATTACTGACGGTCGGAAACAAAGTTCCTACTTTCATTTGAAAGAGAATTGCATACCGTTTTCCACTATTTCCACTCCCTTTTCATTACCCTTTCTTCGTTTTCTGATTGTTACTACAAACTTATCACGTTTTTAAATTACATACCAATTATTCAATGACATGGTGAAGTTGTGACAATAATATGTTTAATAAAGTGGGCTAATTAAGTAATTAGTGAATTAATCTTATGCATTTACTAATTATCAAATAAAAACTACCTTAAAATAGCATTTAGAATGCGTGGAAATCTATTTACAAAAATACTTTAAAATATTGCTTACTACAATTATAAATACTTTTAAAAAGCTTTTATAGCTTTTAAAAGATTTTAAAACAAACACAATTGTAAATATCTTAAAATAGGTACTTACTACACAATAATATAGGAAGAAGAAAGACTGTTTTAATTTAAGCGATAATATTTTATTTTATTAGTGTGTTGAATTTCTGTGATACCTAATTGTGTTTAATCTTATTAACGACGAACTGATCATACTCATTTTGGCGCACGCAAGCTAAAATTTATAGCGGAATGTATTTCGGGTGATATAATATTAAACAACAGCAAGTAACACTAAATGATTTTTATGTCAAATATTTTAAAAATACGTACATCAAATTGATTTTACTTCTTATTATCTACCGACACGTATAAATAGGCAACTAATTTATAGATTTTTTTTAATGATACGTCTGATAATTTTACAATTACCGGTACCTGTGGATAAAAATTTGGCACATTCGTGTACAAATGCGTAAATGTGGCACATTAATTTTGTGACCAATTCCGTTCGGTTTACGATGAACGACTACCTACGAAGTAATCAAAGCTATATGTATTTATTTATGTAGCATAACGCCGAAGTTATTATAAACGTGCGAGTAGTAATAAAAGAAACAATAAATAAAGAAATGGTATCGCATGTGCTTTAAGTTAACAGTAAAGGAAAAGACACTTTTGCTATCATTATTTTCCTTAATGGGAATATTTTATCCCAGTATTATGTGAGCCTATTAATTATTATCTTATATTTTACTAAATTGATAAAAATCAATTACACACTGGTATTAGATTTTAATACTCTACATAATTGCTATTTTTTGCATTGATATGCATCATCTATATTGTAAAATGTAAGAAGGTATATCTACTACAGAAGGGTCCCACATAAATGTATGGAAGGTTACAGGTGTGCATAAGTCTAACATTATAATTATTATTCGAAGTTTAAAATTAAATTATATATTACTTTACATTGGCACATTGAGAACTTGAGATACAACACTTATTAACCACTCTTATGTAGCTGCAAAACTACAAGCCAAATAACATTATACTCATTTGTAAATTAATCACTATAACTTTGAGATGAAACAAATTAAATGAAAGTAACAATTTTTACCTACTTAATCTAATACATATCTGAAGATAGTCGTATATTTTATCTTTCTTATCCTAAAAATGACTAGATGATCAGTAAATAGGTACCTATTTAACCTACGTATTAAACTGTTGATAAATAGTTTGATATGTACAAGAATATGATTATGTGGTGTTTTTTCAAGTTATTTGTTAACTTTTATTTCGTTGATAGAGAAATTTTAATTTCAAATTTATGATTGAAGTATAGAAAATCTATATATTTTATTACAATTAAAAATCACAATGTAAAGTAATTCTTCTAGTGTACTACTACTTCGATTATAATTCAAAATTCAAAACTAATGAGCAGATTGGAATTATTGATAAACTTAACCGTTTATGTTGTACTTAAGACTATACGAACTTGGCTGCGACGTTTTTGTCAGTAACCTTTCGGACGTATCGCACAAATCACTCGCAGAGTACCTGTTCCTTTTCAAATTCGTATTCGTGGCTTCTTTGTCTAACAGTCTTTTCTCCTCTGGTGGTTGATCCAATTCTTTCACGCTAGTACTTGGACTTTTCTGTTCGATTTTTTCACTTGTTGTGCTAGATGGCGTCTGGCTTCCGTTTTCCGATTCTATTATTTGTTCGAGAGTGCTCGGCCGTCTGCATGGTTCATAGTAATCGACTGTTGGCTGCATGACAGGGGTCATGTTCGCCATCGGCTCCAACCCCAAAAGGAGCATGACAGTTGCTGGGTGCTCCATTATATATTGCGTGACACAATGCAGGAAAGGTTCAGTTTGGGTACTTCGATGCAGTTTTGGGCGTTCTGGTGTGATCGGTCGTTCTTGCTGCAGAAATAATGCAAACGTCAATATAAACAGCATGTGAATTAACACACGTATTCCTATATATTTATGAGCTTATAGGATGTCTACCGATTGGTGAAGATCTCTTCAAAATCCAACTGTTTACAGTTTATTTCTTTTACGGATATGTTTTCGTCTAGCCTACGAGAATCTTGCTTTCCATGTAATTTTTTAAATTTAATATTAATCCTTAAGATATTTCGGTACGAAAATGATTTAGAGGATATAAATTACCTGATCCCAACAAAATACATCAGGGGGATGACTGCAACTCCGAGCAAGTTGATTAGGTGGCGCGTTCCACTGAAGATTTGGATTTGAATGAGCTGCATGCCACCCGGGCACCGTTATTTCCTGGAGAGCTTGAATTGCGTTGCGAACCTACATAGAAACAAGTAGGTAACGATGAATTTTGTCTTCTGGCTATATTATTTTAGCATATAATTTTATAAGGGTGTTAATATAATATCTATTAAATTCGGTATAGGCACATGATTAGAATACTTACATTTACATATTTATAATAGTTTATACTATTTATAATAGGAGGTATTTATCTAGGCGTAAAAATGTTATAAAGAGTTTTCTTCTATCTTATATCGTATTCAATTTAATAAATTCGTTTAATTGTAAGAATGTTAATGGCTAAACCTTTCTGAGTGTATCAAGTGAAAACTGTAACACGTACGTTTCGAAATCTCTCAACAAAGCTTAAAATTAGTACGACCTCCTTTATGGAACGCAATCTATTTACCTCCATACTAAGCGCGGCCACATCATGATGCAGGCTGGATACCTGAGTATCGAGTCTATCTACAGACGACCGTGTGTTGTGCATTTCTAAATTTAGTCCTTCCAAAGAATCGGCTCTTGTAATTTTGGGCGTGGCAACGGATCGCTGTCTTTCTATTCTCTCCCGCAATTCTCTGTGCGAGAGACGCGGCTGCATATCCGATCTGGAAAGAAGAATTCATTAAATTGGATTTTGTTTTCAGAAATACGGAACGATTTACATTCTTAAATACCTTTATCATGCGTACCTAAATTTGGCATGGCGAGGACTACTTGTATTCAGTGGAACTTTTTTGGGCGTGAGAGCGGTTTCTTCGGCCGCATTTTCATCATCTTCCGATATGGATGGTAATGTCAGAGACGGATGTCCATTGGCATCAGACTCTTGTTCTGCTTCATAACCTTCCCGTAGATTATAAGTGAGGTCATGTTGGATATCATTTATGAACTGTTGTTGGTATTCTGGATAAAGGCGCAAAACTTCCGCGAGCCCCGACATGTGAATGCATTTCAAGTCGCAGTAAGTAAGAGCCTGTGAAATATGTTAAAATTAACACTGCACTGCACCAACAGTATTTCACTGCAATTAATTTGTTACAATATAAATACCTTAACATCGCTGCTCGATTTCACTACAACATCGGGATTATTACTTTGCGAAGGTCCGACACCATTGTGAGCATGTAAGTGGGTATTCATATCGCAACCCACCAAATCTCCTTTTCCTAGATAAGAAATTATTTTAGCATTTAAATTATGCTATTTATTATTTTTATGTTTTATAATACAAGCAATAATTTGATACATCGTTATATTTGCTTCAAGCAAGTTGTGTTCTAAATTGTGTGTTATTTAGACTTACCCAGAATAGCGACTACCATGTCATTTTGCATAACTTCCATCGATCCATTACAGATGTAATATATGTAGGTGAGAGCGTCTCCTTTGTGCACGAGAAACTCGCCGGGAGCGCAGAAATTGTTGCGAATATGCAGTGACAGCAGTTTCAGGCAACCCTGCGATGCCGCTTCGAATATCGGAAGTGATAATATCTCCCGGTGCAAATGTAGCGAGACGTCGCCTCTGAGTTCCTCCGGAAATTCTTTAAGCGTCTAGAATCATAAGCTGCGTGTTAGTAAATAAAAGCCCAAGGAAAGAAAAAATCTTTTATATTCCAAGCTACGATGACGGTACTGGCAATGTTACCACTAGTCATTCATTATGTATAACTAATAAAATTTGCTTAACTTACTAAAACTTATGCCCGCGGCCGAGGGTACAAAAAGACAAATATCATTATTTTAGGAAATAATAAACTACAGTATTCAAACTTAATTAACTTAAGTAACAGTTGCTCGATGTTGGAAAAACGAGTAATTAACTCAATCGCGAGACACATTGATTGAAGTATGCATTATGATAATTTGCATTACAATTAGACGCAGGATTCCTTCATTTGTCGGTCTCAATATGAATTTCTATATTTTATGTGTTTTCAGTGATACTTCTACTGACTACGAACCAATTATATTAATAGACTTTTTTATGGGACAGGCTAAATGCGAATTAGGTCCCCATATAAATTTAGAGCTAATCTTACAATAATAAGGACCAGTGGTCAAGTAGGATTCTTCTGTAGTGTACAACTAATCGTAGTATTATTTATTGTTCTTCGTATTTCAAGAGAAAGATTAATTAAATGACTTAAATTAAATATATATAAATAAATTTAAATGTACAAAATCGCGAGGAACTGACTTCAAACGTTGAGATCATTAAACGACGCTACGCCGGTTCTTGACGGTAAGGATGCTTCAAACTCAAATTATATTACATTATTTGTTAAATTAGGCACTTCTTTTTTCAAAAAGAATTCTCATTTTAATGAATTTAACAATCGTCGAGACTTATAATGAAATTAGTTAAAGGCTGTAAGAGATTATCCCTCGTTTTGAAAAAAAAAATGTCGACAAAGCTAAAGCTGACGGACTGGATTAAATTGATCGTTTTGTTTCCAACCCATTTAATTCAGTTAGTTTATTTTTTCCTTTTCTATTCGAAATCTCCTTTTTATTTCACGAAAAGGAACTTGGTATCTTTTATAAGTTATTGAATGTTATTCCAAGAGATGTAACGCACGAGTTATTTTTAAGACAGAGACTGGAAAGTTTTTATAATTCGGGGCTATTTATTTCAGTGCGTCTTTTTATCTATCGTCAAAAAGATTTGGCTAAAGCATTGTTATTCAGAATTCTGAAAAAATACCTAATCGATCATGTAGTCAAAAGTATTATATGGTCTTATCGTTATTATCACAATAGAATTAGTCCATCGCGTTACTTTGCAGTTTTCGAAACAGTAGGTGATTTCTAGCACAACAGTGAGTATCAAGATTCTCCAGGTCATTACACCTATTTCTGCTGTGAAATAGCTCCTATTAGTTGTGTTTCAGTTTGCCCTTCAAGCCGGCACACACAGGAAACTTTAGGAGACTAAGTTAGCCAGTCCAGAGTAGACACGAACTTATGACTGACTTCGAACAGAACGATGGGTCTGTTTTGAGTCGGTTACGGTTATCATAGGCTGCAGTGGTCACTTAACATCAGGTGAAGGCATTCCCGTTTACTTCTCTAATTTTTATCTAAAAAAATATTCATTTAATTTTGCAGGTGGCTGGTTATTTCATAATATTTAAAAAAATACCTCATGAATATCGATCCCGTGGTTCAGTGACCACATTGTCTGGAAGTAATCTTGCATGCGTTGTTTGAGTTCTTTTGGCACTTGGTTTAAAGTGAGGAAGTCTTTGAGGTCACGCCATTTGCTTTGATACATAGACCGACGAGAATACATCCTTTGTATGATTGCGGTGACGTTGCCGAATACTACCGCGTGCATTAATGCTGCGAGAACATTTTTTTATAACATAAACAGTGGTATCATAACTATTATTATTGATAATAATATATTATTAATATATTCGTGTGTAAAACAAGTTGATGATTTTAAATAGAAGAATGAACAAAGAGGCTAGGCCTTTAGTTAAACAAAAATATCACACGTAAAGCGGTTGTTTACCGCTCCAAAATGTCTAGAATTTCAGTAAGCAATGAGGTAATATTACAGTATGATGAAGTGGATATGTAATCTTAATTTATTGAAAATAAAACAAAAAAGAACTGTTGAATATATTTTGAAGTCATTTTATGGTATCAAAATGAATAGCTTGTTAAAAAAAGCTGTTAGTGTTTAACCAAGTTCTCGAAGTGACTAACAGAACTGTACCATATAAGAATAGTATGTCTTTATATTATACTTTAATAATTTGTAGCACTAATATAAAAAAAAAAAACGAGTCAAATTTAAACAATAATGTCGATTTATTAAGAAAAAGCGATTGCATACCGATGCATAAGCATCATGACAATAAAATGGTACAATTAATTAGTAAAGTTACTATCGAGTAAATAGAAAAAACGAAAACATACAAACTGTCATGGCAAAGTTTATATTACTCTGGATGAAATGGGCACCCAAGCAATTTGGGTGATTGTCTTTTAGCACAAAGTTTAGGTTACGTAATAGTATTTTCACCCGATCGCCCAGAAAAAGGTTAATGATTGAGTAAATGTATATATTTTCTTGGCGCTAATTTTTACTGAAAGGTCTGATTTCAACATAGAGAAAAATGTTAAGTGTTGGTGAAGTTCAGTTTTGGTTACTTTGTTACTTACCTCCAACAAGCATAGTGAGAATGCTGAATATCTTCTCGGGTAGGGTGTTAGCGGACACATTGCCGAAGCCCACACTGGTGAGCGAGGAGCAGGTAAAATACAATGCCGTAACGTAGCTTTCGCTGTGCGATATGTTTATTATTGGCACTTTCAATCTCTCCGCCAGATTGTTAATCCATCCTATAACACGATAATTACAAACTCAGATCAAACATTGTTTATATACGTGGGTTTCGCCGTCGGGATATATTACATATTTCAAAAAATTACTTTTGATTTTTACTGAAAAATCTCGTAGCACATACAAATCGTGATTGGTCTGTACGGAAACCGCTATTAATGCATTTGATTATGAACAAAATTATTTTTGGAAATATTAAGCTTCGGATTTACTTAAATAAAAAAGTACTATCAATATTCACCCAAATCCCAGCTTTCTTCTTTGTGGTATTCAATTTCTTTTTCGGCTATAATAAACCATATACAGGCGAGCCAATGGGCGACCAGGCTGAAGGAGAGCATCAAGAGGGTAAGTATAAGAGCCGAATACTGAGAATAGCGGTCCATCTTTTGTAGTAATCGTGCCAGCCGTAACAATCGAGTCAATTTCACTAAATGAACGTTCCCGTGAGTTGACTCCTGTTGAGAAAATAACATTACGTCGAAGGTTACTGCCAAAACTTCTGAAGTTACACATTAGCCAACATTTAAGCGACGCTATAACTCCTACGAGTAGTTTCGTAACGAATTATCTCACTTAGAAAACATCTTAAAGTTGTCTTGTTATTGTTATATACAATAGAAATAGAGACGGCAGTATGTTCTGTTAATAGGCAATTAAGCAAAAATATGTTCTTTAACATTTAGCATTATATAGGAATATATTACCTACCCAATTATTATGCAATTTAGTTTACACCTATACTTATTGACCTGTCGATATGGTTATAGTACAATGCCTATAGAGTCTGAAATCAATGCACCCCCCCTCTCCCTCTTTAATCCG
>DWIE01000664.1:0-13555 GCA_018248235.1 Choaspes benjaminii | reverse complement strand
ATGTGCCGAGTACCTGTCATGGCTGACACTTCGTGCCTTTTAATAACAATAACTACTTTGATTGATAATTAAATACAAAAATATGACAGATTCTTACAAATATAATATATTAATAGTAACAATAATTGAATTATTAACATAACAAGCGCTACTAACATACTTTGACAACAATTTACCAGTAGCTGCTCTTAACTGACCCTTCCTGCCTTCGAATTGGAATTCGGTTGAACTACAGCCGTTACGGTCTTTTGTTTGTTTTAAAGTCTAGCTATGTAATTAATTAACCATTTCATTCACTTACAATGACATTAATTTGCAAGTTATAATAGTATTTCAAATGTGTTTAGTAACAATGACAGAATTAACATAACAAAGTCCGTTAACAATCTTAGTATACCAATTCTTGGCTGACCCTTTCTAATATTTTATTGGAATGAGTTTCACAATATTGATGTTTCTTTTTATGAATTTTAGAGTAGCAAACGGGCATGCATCGTATATATTGTCTTTCCAATTAATCACTGCTATATTATTGCACTTTATCGTGTTCTGTTAACATTTAAATATTTTATGGTTAGCAACATCTAAATAACAGAATTACAGCCTAATAATACAGTTGGCAGCGAATAATCAAATTGGGATAACCACGTTAGACACAAATGTTTAACTTTCTTTATAAAATTAGTGTAGTAAACGGACCTGCAGTTCACTTGATGTTAAGTGACCACTGCAGCCCATGACAACCATAACTGATTCAAAACAGACCCATTGTTGTGTTAGAAGTGAGTCACAAGTGAGTTGCTACTCTCGAAGGCTAAGTTAGTCTCCACGTTCAACCCTACGTTCATTTAAAAAATATTATTTTCATTTTTTTTAATATACTCTAAATATAAGGTTTACTTTTGTATATTTACAATCAAAGTTACGTAATAGAATTAGGCTTATTTGACTACCATACCTATCTTTCTAATTTGTAGCTTAGGCCTTATTTTGCGCTCATGGCTAGATATTATTGTCAAATTTTCACATTCGACGCAATCCATACTGTTACACATTTGGTTGTGATTGGCTGACGTGATTTGTGTTTTTACTAATGTGATTCGGTGTAAGCCTGTGATAGCTGCATATACAGATCATGAGGACATCATGGTTTTGGATGTATTCTGTGGATCTGGTTACATGGGTTGCAGTGATAAATGTAATGTTTACAAATAAAAAACATACAACATAAAGGTTAGTAAACAACACCGTTCTCTCTGCTTACACCCACCCATCTTAAGGACTGAGTTTATGAATGAAATGATATAACAAGTGAAGGCGTTTGTTTACTTTCTCGTTTCTGCAACAACATACTTGAGTATGATGTGTAATATATGGCCGTCTGGCGATAAAATCCCCTTAACGCATGCGCGGAACAACAAGTGAGTCAGCGAACGAGCCACAACCCAGCGCCGCTGCAAGACGCGTTGGATTGGTAGTCGATTCAATTTTGCTCCGTGGTGCAAACGCGCGCTTCCCACGTTTATATTTCGCATATTTAGGTACTTCTTTGACAGATATTGAACGAATAACAATGTGAGTAAACACGTAATATAAACGGTATCAAAAGCTAATATTAACAAATTAATAACTACAAAAAAGGAAAGGCAGCTGTTTCGTATTTCTGAAATAAGTTCCAAGAATTATGATCCCAATTGTCGTATTTTGATAATAGTCTTTGCCATTAACGACTCAATTAAATTTGTTACTGGAGTGTTGCGCAGGCGCTGTTGTTCTTCACCAAATTAATTAAATATTTGAAATGCATGTAAGTACCTACATACATGAAGTCACCACTTCAGGATTTCACTGTCATTAATTTTTATTTTGTAGTATCAGTGTGTTAACATAATGTGTTATTTGTAATATTTAAATTTGCTTACTTTCGGTACTTTTAGTAACAATCATTTTTTATGTTCTTACCTTATCAATATTATATGAATATTACCTTTTTATTAGTGAATGTTATTAAATTTTTATGGATTTTTGTAAGATAAGAACCGATTGAATTTGATTTACATGTAGGCGAATAATACATTCAGTACATGTAGCCTGATCGTCGTATTTATTCGCGACAGCCAATGGCCTCGGCACAAAAACCTCACGTCACGGTCCGCCAACACGTTGACCTAGCCAGCCATTTTCAGAGATGATCTGATGGGACAACTTTTCCATAATATATTAAGTAATCGTATTACCTTTATCTGCGTAACTCTGCCTAATATTCATTGTGCTAATATTAACACGTCTATACATATGGTTTATTAGGTGTGGGAACTTGAGGAAAACAAGAAAAATATAAGTTATTGGTTGAGGTGCTACTTATTAAATCTCATATTATAATAATTTATTCCTAGCAAACCTACCATTGCCATTGCAAACATAACTTACGAGCATTACGTCATATAAGGGTGTTTTTTAAGCTCAATAGAACTTAAAATATTTAAAAATAAAACATGAAATCTTAATGAATATTTTTTCGAAATATTTTACTTTAATAAAGATCAATACATGACATTAACGTTTGAAGATGATTTCGGGCATATAGTCATCACCGCTATTCTTAATGAAGCTCATTCTGGACGTCCAATTTTGGGTCACCTTTTCGAGCATTGTTGGTTGTACTGTATGTCACAAATAACACGAACAATGTTGGCCTCCACGACGTCAGTTGTTGCTGGTTTATCAAAAGGTTATATACATAAACCAGTGACTTCATGTAGCTTCACAGGAAATATTCTAGAGGTGTCAAATCTCTCGACCTTGGAGGCCAATTGGCAGGTTTCTAGAAATCAACTTAAGGCCAAATTTTGATTTTAATAAGTTGATGGTTGTGGTCGTTGTATGGCACGAAGCGCCATCCTGTTGAAATTACAACTCGCCCGGATCAATGTCATCCATATTTTCAATAAAAAAATCATTGATAATTGTGTGGAAACGATCTCCATTGAGCATAACGCGAGCACCGGCTTCATTTTTGAAGAAATAAGGCCCAATGATGCCACCAGCCTGTTGTGTATAGGTTTCACTCCAAATGCGGCAATTTTGTTTATTAACAAACCCATTGAGTCAAAAATGAGTTTGCGTTAAAGTATTGGCTCAGTTTGCGCGAATTGATGACTGATTTTCAAAGTAAATCTGGATAATTTGATAGCGTTGTTCAAGCGTCAAGTTTACTAGAGTATATAGATCATAAATGTCAAGTAAGTTCAGTATGACAGTTCGTTTGACAGTTAACCCTTTCGTAAGTTCTATCGGGCTTTAAACAACCTTAGTATTTTTTTTGCATATATAACGCTTGTACTTATAGTGTCTAGTAACAGTTTATTAATCACAAGTCCATTTAAATTTGATACCAATATAGAGAATTGTTTTATCCGGTTTAGTGGAAATTTAATTCTGGTATCTAAATACGAGATCAAATCTATTGTTTGAAACGTTTCTTATGGTTGCCAACCTTGTCCTCAATTAATAATTGTCAAGAAGTTAATTAAATAATTGTCAATTCTGTGTGTTGCCTTTTCAGCAATCCAACATGTCGCACACAGTCACAATCACCAGGACCACCACCACCTCAACTGGGAACGCGATCTTCGTCAACACCGGCTACCTCGGAACACTGCCTGGCCTGTTGAAGCTTGCACAACTGTTGCTGGGCGCAGCATGTGTGGGCGTGGTGGGTTACTACCTGGATCCAGGATACACGCGCTACAACGGGCAAAAGCCTGAGCTCTTCTTCCTACTCGTTTCCGTCGCTTTTCTCATAGGCACATTCTGCCTCCTGACGTCATGCCTGATATCATTTTCAACAGCGTCTATGATATCTAAAACGATATACGAGGTGATATACCACGGCCTCGCGTTCATTCTTTATTTAGCGGCGGGTCTCACGCTAATAATAGAGGTTAATCACGAGAAGAGCAATTACCGGCGCGATTACGACCCCTACTTAGCCGCATCGGTACGTATTATATTTTTATTTTATGTTGTGTAGTAAACGAATTTGCAAATTACTCGATAGTACGGTCATCAGAGATAGAGTCATTCTATATTCGCTGAGGTCACTGACCCTATTCCTGCTGCGAATCAGCTCTTATGAGGTGTGTTTAAGCTTGAACAAGATAGAGCTGGCATACACAGGATATATGAGGTGACGAACTGTGCCCTCATGAGTAACAACGTACTTATAACCGATTTCGAACAGAAAGATGAGTCTGTTTAGAGTCGGCTATGGCAGTCATAAAGATAGAGTCAACGTCATTTGTAAAATTGTATATAAAATATATATCTTACAGGTTAATTGATTGCAAAATACTTTATTTCAAGATCTTCTTCTTCACTAAATGTGACCTTGACAGCAATCTTAGGCTATGTTTATTTTCTGAAATTTTGGGTTGCGTATTTTTGTGTTTGCATAACGCGAAATGTCGGTGTATTATGTCTTTTTATATGTGTTGGAGTTTTTATATGTCTTTTTATATGCGTTTTTTATGGTGTTGGAAAAGCAAACGGGCATGCAGTTCATCTGATCTTAAGTAACTACTGCAGCTCATGACACCGTAATCGACTCTATACAAACCCATCGGTCCGTTTGAAGTCAATCACAAGTACGTTGCTACTTCTGAGGGCTACGTTGGTCGCCTCACGTATCCTGTGTGCCGGCTGCCACACCCGGCGAGCTGAAACACAACTCATAAAAGCTACTTCACAGCAAAAATAGGTGTATTTAAAAATATATAAATTAACTAGATATATATGTTAATTAATATAATACAACAGGACTACAAACAGCCACAGCAACGCCTGGCTCGGTATTGGAGATTTGTGAATGAGGTCTAAATACAAATAGGTGTATATGTGTTCTGTTCACGTCTACGGCTAGGCCTATATAGTGTGAATAGAAATGTTTCACTTACTTTAATATCCAATGTAAATACACAAAAAATAATTATCTAATGTCAAAAAATATGAATTAGATACTTTCATAGGTTTTAAAAACTTTATTCTCATACGAATACAGAATTCACTTACATGGGAACGTAAAAAAAGAAAAATAATTTTGTATACCGGGTTTCACTTCATGTCATATTCCGTGGTCTTATCTGAAAATGTTATGAATTTATGTAAATATTTGACTCGTGGTTCAGACTGTGATGAGCTGGTTTGCGAAACGTAAGGTCGTGGGTTCAATCCCACGGTAAATTGTTTCGTCTGTTGAAAAGGTGGTAGAACATGAATTACAGTCTTACAGAAGTCATGGGCTGCAGTGGCTATTACCCATCACGTGGACTGCAAGGTCGTGTGCTACATCATAAGATAAAAAACATCTTTTGCAATGTATAAATTGATATATATTTACCATTGCATTCTTTGTTACAGGTAATGGGGCTTGTAATGTCTGCATTATATTTGCTGAGCACTTTCCTAGCAAATCGTTCTTACCGTGGTTTATAAATTATATAGTTTTGTTACAAGTACAAGGAATACAAATAATAATATACAATGTATTTGTTTGTATGCAATTAATGCTTTATGATGATAAATTCAAAGATAAGCTACGCTGGAAAGCTTAGCCGGTAAATGTACTATGATTAATTTATTACAATTACCACTTAATGATTATACCTATTGGTAAATCATAGGCTTATTTGTATTAATCTTAGGATTTACATTATCTATTTATGTTAACATTCTGTTTTATAATATAAACACTGCAGCATGATATGCTACATTGTCTATATTATAAATATTATTTAAATTAATATTATCTATATAATTTAACTATCTACCTGCTTAAGGAACGAGCGACCTTCCGAGAATCGCAAACGATGATGAGCCGGTCAGTAAAGCATGTGGTTGCGGGTTCGATCCCCACAGCGAGATAAATATTCTAATTCGTTTTGTGTCTAGACTTCTCAGTGATAGAACTGTTATGTTTGAGTGGGTCGGTACCACCGTCACACCTATGTGTGCCGTGAAATAATATTTGTGTTCCGTTGCCAGGGTGTGATAGCCGACTGGCTGGCTGGATATACTTATTCAGAACATGGGGCATTCGATCTCTGTTCTTAGGGATAACACTGCACCTGTAGCCTTGCCATTAAGTGGACTGCTTTATAAGTTAACAAAGTTTTTTTTTTAATATCACTGGGCTAAACTCAATAAAATTTATTTCATATAAGATATATCCAAACTTGTATTTATGTAAATACCTATGTATAATAAGGTATTTTAACATTGGAATAAGTTCAATAAGAGCTTCCAGAGTCAAATTTGAATTAACTGAACGTTTAAATAATTATTACCATTTTTTTAATTACCATTAATTTAAAAGTTAATTTCTGTTGTTATCACTGTTACATCTTTCACACGGAATTACTCAATAGTTATTTTTAAGACTACGTATAAGCATTTGTTTTACTCAACGACTTTATAATAGCACTAATATAAATATATTTTAGACATAACTTATTTAGTTATTTTGTTTTTAGTTATGATAATGTCAATACTACGATAGGTCAGAGACACACGAGACGCCTGCTGCAACACTACAGGAAGTACATATAAGAAACGTTTACATAATATAATATACATTCTTTGCTTGAACCATATGCGCTCTCATACATGATGCTCATGGAAAAATACATTCATAAAGATTTTACACTTAAAAAAAACCAACCCCGTTGAAGTCGCCGGTAACAATACAGTATTTATTGATAACTACATAATTAGTAAGTACACATAAGAAATCTTTTTTAGAAAAACATTGCTTAGATTGCATTAGCTCCTACCATTTTTAATGAAGTCTTTTTAATCACGAGATTATGTTGTCTTTGTTGCTTCTCTAAATAGTATAAAGGAGAATAGGGTTCGACTATCTGTTTATCCATGAACTCCGTATAAACTATTATTATTATTATGACATTATTTTCGGAACGTTCATATTTATAATTCATCCATATTATGCAGTTATATGACCTATGTCCCACACACGTGCGACACAGCGTGCGTGTACAGACGTGCGAAGTCGGGGCGTGTCGCTAATGTAGTATAATATTTTTTAATGGTTATATTTTATAATTATAAATTCACAATTGTGAATGTTAGGGAATTACCTCGCTAAACTGCTCCTAAACAGATGTCTTAAAAATATAACTACTGCTTGTAGAAATAATGTAATTACTATCGAATAGCTCTATTATAATTGTTCTCTATGAAATATTTTTTCATAAGCAGTCCTTACAATGTTATAGTAATAGCTATTACTTAATTTTGTTACTTGTGCGAGTGAGTAAAATGCGAAAAATGATTATTGATTGAACTCATTATCTTCCAATAATCAAATCCTATGCGCATTTCTTAATGTTAATACTGGTAAATTCGTTTATTTTTGTATAAATATGTAACGCGTGCCTTCTGAATATTTCCAAGTTGCTAAATATGTCAGATTTAATGAAAATATTCCTAAATAGTTATGCCATCATTAAATAACATACTATACTTATTTCTATGTATGTAACTAGCGTACACTACTACCCCTTTTTCGGTTCTATTATGTAGTATTCCTAAAGGATGTATGAGAGAGATCGCTTCTTTAGGGATAAGACCGCCTTTTGTATATTAGTTGTGTTATCTGTTATCTTCGTGTACATTTTGTTCTGTGGTGTACCTATAGAATTAAGAATTATCTATATATCTAATATTATACGTCCAAAAGCTGAAAGCACAAATAAGCGAAAACTTTTTTGTTATTTCTATCATTGGCTAAGAAGATTTCACAACATTAATAAAATAAATCACAATATGTAGTTTCATAAAACTATTCAAACAGGTTCGGAATATTTTTTTAAATTACATTTTTGTTTTATGTTTTAAATGCAAATATTCTATACAACAAATGTTTTACAGACTTATTGTTATTGATAAAAGAACATATATTGTGCAAAAATGCCTAAAAACTATATTTTATATATACCTATTTATATACTAAGTAATTTATACTTTTGCAATTATATTGTATTAAACGCCTATTTTATATTATAATGAGAGCCTATTTTACATAACTTATATTATGCATACATACCAATAAGTCAGAAATAAAAGCTTCGAATCAATTTCTAACGTAGCCAAGTAAGTCATTATATGTATGTATTATGTTTATGTGATAATATTATATTAAAGCTAGTCTCTATTTTATTTATTTTAGCATGGCTTACCCGAATGTATTAAGCGTTAAGTAATTTATGTTAAATGATTAAAGCCTGGAAATAGTAACTAACTGAATACAAAGAAAACATTTGAAATTTTATAGATTATTATGTACTTACAATTCTATTTAGGTACTTATAAGTGTCCGAGTTGCTATAACATAAATGTTTTAGTTTTATATGTTTTTAACAATATTTCTTTGTACATTATTTTTATAAATCAGGTCAAACTGACTGTATAATTAATAAAATTTCTACTTTTATATAGTAAATATGTTTTTTATTTATAGAAATGTTTGTCCACTAACAATTTTAGATGTTAGTTATTTTCAAACCTGCCATAGGCCTTGTATAAAGTAATATGTAGTAATACATAATTATATATAATGTCGCCTGTATAGTCCAGGATGATGCTCTTGTTGAGATAAACATTAAGCCCAAAAATAGATGACACCCTCCGCGAGGGGCACGTGCGTGGTTTATTTTTAAAACTACATCTCACACACTCACAATAAAGTCGTGCCACATTTTAATTAACTAGAAAGTAAAGAGTGGACGCCTTTGTCTGAATTAATTTTTGAAATCAAAACAAACGTACTTCTAAATTCTGATTCTCTTCTTTAAATAATCCATCATTAACCTTTCCATTATTCGGGTTATGGGTTAGTTCGATGAACTTTTATTAGATTCGCGTACGCAAAACCGTCTAAAAATATTGTTAGTGACTAACGGTGTGCGTGTAAATGGTGAAATATTTTAACTCTCCAGAATTTCCTGCCGGGAAGGTTGTCTGGTGAAATAGACGCGCAGTGGAGAGCTCCGAATTAATCCTAGAATTAAAATTCAGTTATTCGAAGTTAGAACTTCGAAATTCGACATTAGCTTTTTTAAAAAACTACTTTTAGTTTTGGATGCGTGCGCAATAATAAACAATGACCCGTGGTCCAACGATTGTACGAGTGGCACCGGGCGGCGGGGCTGGTGGGCGAGGCATCAAGTGTTGTTGTTGTCGTTGTTGTGAATGTTTGAACCTCGGATACCTAACATCGCAACATGGGATCATCAAGCTAGCTGAAGCAGTAAGTTAAGCCTTACCATACAATTTTAACATTCATTTCCATAACTCGACAGTGTCTGAAACCAAATTTTTAATTAAATTAAAAATTATTAAAGTTTTTGATGATCATTTAGTAAAAATATATGTCCAACAATTTTACTGTTTGCACTATCAAGTTTCTTTTATAGCTTTGGCTACCAGTATTGTGAACAGATATGTATTTAAATATACATAAATTGTAAAAAGTGATACGACACGCATACGATACGAATCAGGTAACAAAGACGATTGTTCTCTACGGTTGGAGAGTGTCCGAGTGTATGCAAAATATCCTTTAGATATAACTATTGTTTTATTTTTCTACCTTGTGAGTAGTCGATGGTCGATGGTGAAATGAATATGCGGTAACAGCTTTGAATCGTATACAAATTTTAATATTTGTTCTGCGTCTGAGAAGTTAAAATGTATTTGTCTTGGTTTTCTTGTATTTCTAAATTACCATGTTGAATGGTTTGGTGATAATGCGTATACTGGCTATCACACCCTTACACCGAAACATAAGTAGTGCGAATACTAATGTTTCACGGCACAAATTGGTGTGACGGTGGTACTGACCCAGTCGAACGTATTCATATTCTACCAACCGTAAATTCATTAAATATTTATAACGTCTAAGAAAATAACATTAAATAATATTTTTTTGTTAATTGCATTTCTTTGGGTACTGCTGTGTAGTGAATTCATATAAAGTACATAAGTAAATATTCAAAGCACAGATTCTAATTGTGTGTGTGAATTTAGATGCTGGGCGGTCTTTGTCAGAGCCTACTTGTGAAATATGGGCTCTCTGAGGCGAGCAGTATGGGCTCTGCTTTCCATGGATTCCTCACCACCGCCTCTGCATGTCTCCTCACCACCACACTCCTCATCATGTGCTACGTGCTCTCTTCCAACTCTCAGAATTTAATACGACAGTCTATTTTTGTAAGTATTACTCAAATTTGGCACCCAGGCTTGCAGTCCACCTGTTGTTGTGTGGCTACCACAGCCCATGACATCTCTAACCACAGATGCGGTGGTACATGTGAGGACGTATATCGATTGCCATGCGTTCTACGTATGCTGGCTCATGCACTTATCCTGGAATACAAGTAGAACCAACTACTGTTTCACGGCGCAATTCGGTGTGATGGTAGTAGCGATCCAGTTGAATATGAAAGTTCTACCACCGGTTAGGTTTTTAAGACATGGAACAAATTAGAATTTTTTTCTCGACGTGGGAATCATCATCGTCTTAGTGTAATATTGTTTTGCCTAGTGTTATGTGGGTCAGGTCACATACACAAATAAACGAATTATGTAAATTTTGCAACTTAATCGCAACGGGTTTGCAGTGTATCTGGTGTTAAATGATTATAGCAGTCCATGACAGGCATAGTTGGCTTCAAAGAGATCCACACCCGTATTACGGGTGAGTTACAACTGCATTTGCTGCTTCTGAGGGCTAAGCTAGTCGCCCTATCATATAGGTGCTGGCACACTCTTCAACCTGAGATATAAGTATTTACAGTAATTGATTTTTCTTTGTAATACAGGAGGTCGTATTTAACGCGGTCTCATGCTTCATGTATTTATCGGCGTCTTCATACATGGGAGTCGCGGTGAACATTTACCTGTACCCGCGGTATGCTCTCGTCAACATGTATGCCGCATACCCCGCTATGACTGCCGTCTATGTAAGTTATTTTATGTCATCCTTAACTATGATTTAGGTAGAAGCATTCTATAAATTGCTTATAAATTTTGTAATGTATTATACATAGTTACTATTCAAACTTCTTCAAGCTATGAAGCTAGTTTTATTAAGTACTTAGCGCTATTTAAAAGTTACTCTTCTTGCTTTCTTTTCAAGGCAGCAGGAATGTATACATAAAAATAAAAATATATTTTGTTTGTTTTCAGTATGTTGGCGTAGTAGTTGGTATAGTCCACGGCTTCGATGCTTATATTTCGTATAAGTATTACAAGGGAATACGATAAAATAACTTGCTTAATGAGTATTTATTAACATTTCATTCCAATGTAAAAAATATATCATGATATGATTACTTTGTGTAATATATAAATTATTAATATATATACGCAATGGGAGAAATTGTTTTCCTAAACATGTTCACTAGATGGTGGTGAATGTTTATTTAATTAATGTAAAAGTCTGTTTAAAATACATATTTCCTTACTTGTAATTGTTATTAATGGTAATCGTACATATTATTTATTATTAAATTTATTTATATTATTAGAAATTTCTCAATAAGAAAAGTATCCTTCTTCCTTAATACTGTTTCTATGATATTTACACATTTATTAAATCTATACTGTTCGCATTGGAATTGTAATTAAATATTGTCGATACACGAGGGTAGATAGTAAATTATACAGGGCTGACGATCCTATCCTATCGCTGTAGTTTTTATGTTGTGTTTACCTTATACCGACTCGTTGTGCGACCGCGTCGTGCCTGGTACGCCTTGCGCGGCCATTCTGTTTCTCAGTACTAAAGCGTGCGCATCGGAAACGAATACAGTTTTAAAAACTTGATAATAAACTTGTTTTAGAATTCAAGTTTGACTCTCCAGCTTTGGAGTTAAATATTTTCTTTATCTTATAACGATTACCTCTGTCCCGTGGATGGTGATGAGCCGGTTTGCGAAACGCGAGGTCGCGGGTTCAATTTCCACGGCGAGACAAATTTTCTAATTTGTTTAGTGTTTGGAAAACCCTAGGGTTGGTAGAACTTATATGTTCGACTGGGTCGGTACCACCGTCACAACTCAATTAGTTGTGCCGTGAAACAGTTTTATTCACACTACTGTTTCGGTGTAAGGGTGTGATAGCCGGCATAAACAGAAGTCGAGGGATTCAATCTATTTCCAGTAACATTCACAGTATGTGTGTTAAAGATGTCATAGGCTGCAGTAGCCACTGACCATCAGGTGGACCGCAAACCCATATACTATTTCACAAAATAAAATTGCAAAATATTCACCATAGTTAAAAATAGAGTATTCCCAAGGCATTATTTAAGCCGTAGGGTTCCTGTTTAATTTTATATTCATTACTAAATTGGACTCGTGACTTTTTTTGCCTGGAATATAAAATGGAGTATAGTATAATGAATAAATGAGCTATGAGCTATAAACGAAAAAATACTTGTTGATTTAGAAATTCTTTAGTACTTTAAGACATCCCTACAATCTTTTGATTATGCATTAAATTATAAAGTTATTGTAAATGTAGGCATTTCTTATTTCTAGATATTTGATCTGGTTAGACCAGGAGATCGGCCAGTCATATAAAGGCATACTGATTTGAGGGGCCTACGTTGAAGACGGTGTTTGTTGGTAATGTGGACAACTGCGCTTTTGTTGGGGTTTACTCGAATTCTCCTTTTCCTGAACTAATCGTCTAGTGCGTTTGCAGCAGATTGGAACATCTCTCTACATATATACCTATTGCAGGTCAAGGAATTTGGAAGGGATTCAAACGTTTTTAAATATATAGATGCATTGTAATTTTTTTTAATATATTCCATTTTATTTTATGCCCAAGCTGTTACGTTATTTCCACACTGACCCTAATATTGTTTCAGGTATGCAAGGAAATCAAGTGCTCTAACTAGGGCTCTGCTTTGATTGTGTAATAACATAATAACATGCACTTTTACAATAAACCATTGCTCTTAGCGATAAGTTTCATTTTAAGTACAATACAATCTACTAATTATGTAGGTCATGCGAACTGCGCGGGTGTGACTCAATTGTAGTAGTAATCTTTGTTTACACATTGGATCACACCTAGCTGTGGCTTTATTATATGATGAGGAAGTGAAAATAAATGTGAAAGCAAGCATAACTTTTTTTATGTTTAATTTCAATATTATATAAATTTATATCTTCCAAAAGTACGTAATTTAAATTAAGTTTCAAATCATCACAAAAACTCACATTTATTTTTAAGGGTTATCGAATAAATTCAGATAATCATATCAAAGATAAAAATACTACTACCTATGGGAGTGTACAGGTACATCTTTTTGCGAGTAGATGCTCCTATATTACAATACTCTAGCGTAGATTCATAATGGTTACTGCATCATGTTTATTAATTATTGTAATGCATACGCGTGGAATCACGTTTCGACTTTATTATTGTTGCATGCATCTTCTGTCTGTACTAAGTGAGTAATCTT
>DWIE01000663.1:0-13556 GCA_018248235.1 Choaspes benjaminii | reverse complement strand
AGTCAGACATTAATGTTCTACCACCCGTAATATTTTCCAAGCAAACCAATTAGCAAATTAAACTCGGCGCGGAGATTCAACTCGCAACCTCATGTTTCACATAGTGTTTTATAACCGTATGCACACAGAGGTCGTCAACTGCGCTAAGAAGGTTGTCTCCCCTCTTGTCACATTATATCGCATTTGACAGGCTTGGCCGATATGCTCACATTAAAATGTATTCCGTTGTGTTTGCTTTCCAGTTCAAACGTTTTTCTGTAGATATACATAATATTCTTAACATTGACTGTCGATTCGTTATTGAAATGTACATACTGCAACGTATGGAAGGAACACAACGCGAGTTAAATACTCAGTTGGCTGGTTCGTCATTAAACTAAGTATTCAATAAATTTATATATATAACTGCTTAATGTAATTACATAGTGATTGGGTTGACAAGGTACATAGCGGTCTTCCGCATTAACCGCCAGCCTTCAGTCATTAAGAGGCGCTTGAAGAAGAAGAAGAAATGTTATTATAATAATATTTTCTTAATTCTTTAACTATTTTATAAATATCTAATTACGTCGTTAGCTCAGTATTCGCAGGGCGACTGCAGGCTAAGATCCTGGGTCCGATTCCCGGTTCGGGCAAAGTGCTATTGAGTTGTTTCTAACTGAAAACTTCGCAGTAAATTGCTTCGAATTAGAAATATACCCGGTAAATGGCATTTTTTTATGTTTTACATAAAATGTTGGCACTGTATATGTTTGTAGCCGCAAAAATTAAAAACTAGTCGGTCGAATACCTTCAAATTTGGACATAGCAATGCATTTGAACAGTAAAGTTGTTTTATATATTTTTTCTTACGGAATATTTTGTAGTGACATTAGACTGAGCCATAACGAAGTATGGCCGGGTTGTATTGTAAGTATTGAAGTAAAATAACAATTTATCCTTGGCTTAGATTTCGCTGTTTTTCACGTATTGTGAATTATAAGCAAGTATAATAATTTGAAAAATATCTTATCTTATCAATTATTTCTCAATAATCTTTCGTACATATTTTCATAATGTTTCGGGTGGTCCCTTGATGACGGGACAGATTAAATATGTATTTTCTACATATACCACATACGAGTATAGTCATTAATTTAATTCTTTACTGTAATTTTTAAATATGATAATTATCTATCCCCCTCTCTCTATTTTATAATTTGTAACTTTTTCTGCCTGTCTTTACCTTATATCAGCTGGATTAAAATTGTTAAAGGATTTACAGGCTTAGTAAGGATTGCCATATTCTACTTTATCATCCCAAAAACATTATATGTGGAATCTTGACGCAAATTATGTCTGTCGCAAGTTTATTTTAATTTCGTTAACAAAATCACTGGTAATCTTTGAAAGAAATCGCATAGGTATAAATAATAAATAAGCTAAGCGCACTCTATTTATTTCATTGGAACGTAGTAGTAGTAACCAATACATAGGTAATAATATTTTTATTAAACAAACATGTCAATTTACAATTATGTATAACTACTCTACTAGAGACGTGTCTCCTAATGGTTGCAATAGCACGTATCTACGACATACGCCAGTTAGTGGAGTAATTTCAATACAATATAAATAATAGTAAAATAAAATTCACTTATAGAAATCGCATTTAATGAAGTACCTTCTGATACTTTATTGCGTGTATTTGCTGTATTAAGGAACCTGTTAAAAAATAAATTGATCACTGAATTGACCAATTTTTATACGCCTTACCCGTTCACTCTATCCACCATCTCTACCAAGCTGTTTCTATACTAAATCAATGTATTATATTAACTTATGTTAAATTGTAAACAGATGGCAATGACATGACACTGGAAGACACGATTGGTGTATGCTCTTTGTCGTGCTACAGTAGTTCAGTAAAATTAATTGTTCTAAATATCGGACTTATAAGGAGTGCATGGAGCTTTCACCTCCGAATGTTTTCCCTTGTTCAACCTCCCCGTAAGTCTAATTGATATAAAACCGATGAAATTAAATACAGGTAAACCTGACGTCCATCAAGTATGCGTAAAATACCTTATCATGAAATAATAGTTTTAAATTTGACTAAAATCTAGCAAAATACTGTAAAATCTCACTTTCTAAAATGTTAAATTGTTCTTCCTCTTGTAAGTACCCTTCTCTTTCATTTATAACATTTCCTTTAAAGGTCACAATTGTTGACTATGTGCAAAGTTACTAACAGGCATAATGTTTTTAATATCCTTCATTGTGCTTTGAATATCTGTTTCTATATTTCCACATTATTTGCATGTAACAATACGCTCTTAGCGGTAAGACCGGCCAATGTAATCTTTTTCATTGAAGACTGCGTTTTCTTTCGCCAATACAGGTTAAGCGAAGAAGGCAATAAATGATATACACATAACCACAACGTTGTACGACAACGCAGAGGTAGTGTAGGGTCAAATTGAATACCTAAATATAGTTGTTTGCTTGTCGCGTGAACTCGGGCAGTGCTGCGCCGCTCGATGAATGACAATGCGCGGGAAGTTTCAGGGACCTGCATACCTATTTATAGCTCACGCCTCCACATAGTAGGTTTATCACCTCTACGGCGTACCTATTATAATGAAAATACTAAATATTATGCAACTGTTTATTCAAGAGTAAGTAACTTTATCGGTAGTGGAACCTATCCAGGTTCGCGCGGAAAATTTCCATCACCACACCTACTTCTGCCTTAAAACAGCTCACATTATTTCTGTTTCAGCTTGAAGGTTGCGGCAGCGACCACGCGCAAGATGCATGAGACGAACAACTTAGCCCTTAGGAGTAGCACTGGAAATCGGCTTCCAACATAAATATGGGTATAAGTCGGTTACGGGGAACTGCATGCCTAGTCTAACTTTCATAAAAACAAAAATAATTACATGTGTAAGTAATTTATCACTACTTCAACGGCTTAATCGATTTTAATAAAAAAAAAATCAGTCGCCTGGATGGTTCTTAGCTTAGTAGAACCCGATACGTGGGGCTGTTATCAATATTAACAGAGTATTATGGAGTTACTATTTTTAACGACCAAATTACTTTTACTATTTTTGGATTCCTGACAGATCTGGCTATTCAACCTTTCAGCTTCAAATAAAAATTTAATTATCCGTCTGTTCAAAATTTAATACTTTAAATTTTCCTTTACGATTTCTTTCAAATTATGATTGCATTTCATTCAAATATTTGCCTGCTTTATGTACCTGTATTTTTCCATTTAGCCAGACTAACCAACACATAGCTAGTTACTGTTATATCCTAAGTATGCAGTTTATACTGTCATGAAGAAATTAAATGCAAATATATTTGGAAAAAAAGGCTATGTAACTCTATACATGTTCAAATTCCTTTGTTCTCGTATCTCTCGTCTTATGTGTATCGTATGGAAAAATATTCCGATTAAAATATAATAATTTACCTATTCTTAATTCATTTGATACATGTAAGATAATTATGTAGAGATACGATCTACAGTTTTGTATGCATATTATATTTGAACTGAAACTTATTTATGTTGTCTTCGCCACACTTCCCAATACCATAGTTAGTAACCTTAACGATTTTATTATTACCATTATTATAAGGCCTACATAACATTATCAATATTTAAGACTTTTCCTATACCTACCGGGTTTTTATGAGAAAGTACCTATAGTTACTTGGATAAAATAATGCAAACTGTTGTGGACGTTCTATATTAAAAGCGCCAAAGAGGAAGAACACACAGATGGTGTTAGGCTATAAGTATTACTTGCTGCTTTACTTGTAACCCGACTTGAGATATTAAAAGTTTTGCCTATAATGTCAACGCCTTGTTGTATGTAAACATGTTATATTGGCTACTTTATTTAATTCGACTTCAGCAAAACAAAAAGAATTTTGACACGGTATATAAATTTGTATTACATATACGGTATATATGTGCTCAAATGTCGGACTTTTACTTAATTGTTATTTTCAAATAAAAATAATAGTAATAATCCTTTATTCTCAGGCGAAAATAACCTCATACATTTCTTACAACACAACATAAAATACAAATATAAGTTGTACCTGTCCTAGTTGAAATAGTCTCTTTAAACAACTTGTTGCTACAATAGTTTCATTCAACTATTCCACAATCAATCAATTTTACATTTATCTGGGAGTGATTTTTGTGAAAATTATTTTTGTTATGGACAACAACAATTTATAAACCTTCATTTCCCCTAAATGATAATGTGTAACTACCTCAGTAACAATGAGGAGGCTTACATATTTATACTTTTTGAAAATTGTATTATACCAAAACAAGGGTAATGTGAAAATGTGAAATATATTATTAAAAATACTTTCATGGCCGTGTTTCAGTTGTATCGTGTACAGCAGTAAAATCAAGCAATAATGTGCTCGTGTGACTAAAGCATACGACTTGCTGATAGAAGCACAATGAGGATTTTGCCCAGGTCAACAATGGTTCAACAGTTGGGGGACATGGATACAATTCACGTACTGCGGGCGGGAGGGGGGCGGTACGCGGTGCGAGGCGTGGCGGGTGCGCGCGCGCCGCCCATCAACTGTTATAAGCGAGCGCAGCGTACGCACCGCTGACAGCGTGCGCAGCGCCACTGAACGACGCCCGAGCGTGCACGGTGCGACACGACTGCAACTCCGCGACTCCAGCGCTCAACACCTGCGCGTGCGTCGCTCTTCTGCTAGTCAGAATATTTTGAAAACGACAACGGCGCCCAATTTTATTTGCAAGGATACAAATATGCTTGTGACCAAAGCGTTGCAGCTTGTTATTCTGGTAGTGTCGTTGGTCTGGGACTCGAAGACGGACGCCGCCAGCATTCCAGTGAAACTGTGCGGGCGAAAACTCGGCGAAGTCATGAGCAGAGTGTGCCATGTTTACAATAGTCCTTCATGGGACGTTCCAACTGGTATGTATACTGCCCATCATATGTATTTACCTACTATATATTTCATTCATCGTTTATTAATTTTTAAGTAAAGAATTTACAACAACCGATCTTTTGTTAAACTGTTAAAAGATAATAAAGATTATGTTTTATATCAAAATTAGAAGAGAATACCAAAAAACTGTTAATGGAAAGTTTCCCCATTTAATTAAATACACAGAATATAATCATTAAGCACACGCTGGTGGATAATCTGTATTTTATTGCTCTCAAGGCAAAATGTTATCAGTGTACCATACAGATAGACAGCTAGAAACAGCTAGCTAGCTAATTGCGAATGGGTGTTCAGTTATATAATAGGTATAATAAATTCATCTGAATTAATATTTTCATTAAGATATGCATTATCGAGATAACAACAGGTTAATTGGTTTTATTTTTAGAACATTAAACGCGTTTGTCCCTGCTGCGTGCAGGAAAATAGTTTCCGTTTTTTTATTATAATAATAATATTCGCATTTTACTTACTATCTTTGTTTTAATTGGTTTAAGATATTTCTTACAATAATATCCGGTTAACAACAACGTTATCAATAATAACAAAGAATAAAGGTCGTTATCGTTTGATTACAAACATTGTTGACAAAACATAGTAGACGAAAAATTCTTAACTTTATTTAAGGTTTACATAATTTGTTCTGACAAATAATGAATTGCGACATTTATGACATAGCTACCCCAATAAATTTATATTCTATATTATATCACTTATATGCCCAATTTTAGCAATAACAACACAGTCATTTTCAGTTTTAACGCCTAATCTAAAATATTTGTTTGTTATATATAACACCGAAAGTACTTCATCGATTGTTTTAAAATTTTGATACAAGGCTGTCTATTGCTAAATACGTGGGTGTTTTCACACTCTAAATATTTTTCTACTTTAATATACTGAGCCACCACAGTGCGAGGCCGGGTACAGCTAACTTGAAATAAAAATAAAGTTATTATTATTGCCGCGACACTAAGCTATGTTACATGTTAGGCACGCGTTTTTATCATCTTGTAAAGCGACCTCTGAATGTTTACGTCTAATAATCACAGGAAAAACAAGTGCCTACTGATTCACCCTTCTTATTTTATAATGACCCCTCATTATCGTTTAATCACGAAACGATTTCGTGATTCGTCCACGGCTGTAATAAGGCAAAGTCTAATTTTAAGCCTCTGCAATACAAGTATAATTGATTTGAGCGCAAAGTCGAAAGTAAAGTCCTCCGACAAAATTATTGTTCCGTTTCTACTTATATTCAACTCAATTTTTATTCTATACCTGGTTTAATAAACTACTAGAGTAATTCCAAAGCACTAAAGCCGTAATTTAATCCGCTTAGTACAAATATTAAACATAAATATAATCAGATGTTTTTGTGGATGGTAAAGCTTTATTGATAAGTCAAATATTAAATTTTCTTCAGTGGTCGAGCAGCCGGCAGCGATAGTGAGACGAAAGCGACAGGCCGGCATCGCAGACGAGTGTTGTAACTTTGGCTGTACCTGGGATCAACTAAGCGAATATTGCGCCATCAGTGCCATATCTGATTCGCCGCTGGACTCGATGGAGGCGCACCTGATCGCGGACCGGTCGGCGGAGGCGGCGGCGCCGGCGTCCCCGGCGGACACGGCGCTGGACGGCGCGGGCGGCGCGGCGCGGCGCGAGGTGGGGCGCGGCAGTCGCGGGTACGGGCGCGCACGAGCTCGCGGCCGCCGCTGCTGGTGCCGGCGCAAGCGGCGCTCGGGCCGGCGGCGGTCCTCTCTCATGGGTAACACGGTGTGTCTCATCTACGCCGCTCACTTGTTCTCTGACGCACCTACATCTGTTATAGCGTGCGTGTGAAAAAATTTAAATTACGAAAACTAAATTTATCACTTTTAAAGCATAATTGCTTTATCTTTATTTTATAGTGAATAAGAATCTCTTCTCAGAAGAAGTCTTAATATGTTTTATTTTTGTTCCCCCCTTAAATGTACGAAATATTTATATACCTGAATGGTCATGTCCTCCAATAATGTACGCAAAACTGTATGGTACACTATTTTTTTATTAATCTAGGGAAGTTTCCCTCTAGTTAAGAATAAAATCCCTTTAAAAAAACTTTACTTTATAATATTTATTATTAATACCTATAGTATGACCATCGAATACATTCTATAATATTTCAATATAACTTTGCAACTTAGTAACTTAAATTTTAATTAAAATAGTAAACCACGTGTGATGTTGACATGGTCACCTATATACATACTTACATAAGAAAGGCCTTCAGTAAAAATATTAATTATTCATAAATTGAATGACGTGTCTCGAAAGTTATTCAGCGAATTTATTTGAAGTTTCAAAAATACTACAACTGAATTTTACTTCCCAATAATTGTATTATTTAATTTCAAGAATGTATCGAGTAAAAAGAGAACAAGAAAGCGGTAACTAACACTCATACTAATGCTTTGGGCATGTTTACTAAACGTTTCATTTAACAATTGTCATCCGTTTCTACAGCCATGAATATTGGAATTACCAATTGTCGGGAAAGCATGATAGACCTAAGTCTAATTTAAAGAAATATGCAAGGTTACAACAAATATTAATACATTTATACGCATAAGTTGCATATGCATACTAACGATACTTATTACATGAATTACTTAGGTCCACATTACATGTACCAAATACTAGGTATATGTAACATTTAAAAAATCAATCATGACTTGCATGCGGTTGTATATATATGTATACATTTTAATGTACTTAGTACATCAACTAAAGAAAACCAATTATGTAGGTATTAACTCTTAGAACAAGAGGATCAAGTATCATAAAAAAACAGTTTTCATTTTATGCATGTTATTTGGGGAAATAATAAATATATTTCAATTTATATCCTTTTTAAAAGTTATTTAAACTTCAGTTATTTAAATTTTCTTTATTAATACCACACTACATATCAGTGGAAGCTATTAACCTATTTAGCTTGTTATCAATTTGTTTTCATTTTTGTTGAATAACAGATCTGGTTTCCTGTGTAACACTAGAGTGACGATAACGGTGTTATTACAGGACATCTTAAGAAGTGCCGCGCGCGCTGCGCCCGTGGTGGGCACAGTGTCGCCCCTGCTGACTTGGGGCCGGACTCTCAACACTGACCTCCCGTCCGTGGAGCGCGACCGATATTCCTATGTCGCCGTGTACACCTAACGGCGGCGCTTACACACCATTTAAGAAGGACATTCCATAGACCATCTAGCACCTCTCACTGTTTTGAAAACCAAAGCCTAACGTGTTTCCTTCTAATGCTGGTAGCATATTGAAATAATATTATGTCAGCTGCAGTTGAAAGAAAATAGTCAAGTCATTGAGTTCGAACGACGTCCTTCTAGTTAGTTAAAAGTTGTATTTTATTCTAGTGTGCATTTATGATAATTTAGCGTTTGAAAAATATCATAACATGACAAATGTAATTTATTTGTTAGTGTACAGGTATATATTCATCTCATTCATATTTATTGTGTATAAACGCAATGATCATTATTATCTCTGACAAAAAAATAACAGCACAAATATTATAAACCAAGTTTTAAATTCAACAAATATTCTTGTTTAAAATATTTACACACAAATTATATTGTATATCTAATAGCTTTCTACTATTTGTAATGCCAATAACAACAAATTGGATAATTAACATGAAATTTTAAAAAGCCGATGTATATACTTACACTAAAATATATTTTGTCATAGGACTATATATTTAATTAACATTTTTAATGTTTACTCCACATGTATAATATATTTATATTTCATGTTTGATTATATCACCAAATACTAGCATTTTTTTTTCTCCAGGAAATCCAATAAAGAGGCAACACATTGTATAATGTATCAAATTATTTTGATATATTTGTTATATAAACTAAAGTTTAAGAAATAATTATATAACATAACATTTGAAATAACTTATCATCTTAAAATGTATTAACATCATGGAGATATTTATGAACAGATGCGGCCTATAATAAAATAAGTTCACAAGTGTATCACAACCTAATATAAGTGACTTTAATAAGTTAAGCACATCCGCATCTGTAAATTGTCAAGTAATCCATAATAATTATAACGGCACCATAATAGCTCATAAAATAGTAAACAAATTAATTTCTAAGTTATAGCTAAATCATCTACCACATAAGATTCAAAGATCTCTGAAGCATCTGTGATAATTCCAATTGATATGAATAAAACTTTAACTTATAACTTTTACTAATAACCCTCTTAGGTTTATGTTTCCTAACCGTGTTTGTAATTTGTATATGTTTAAGTTGTAGATAAAATTACTATGTAGAAGCAATGTGACTGATTATATGGATGCTGCATCATTTGTTTTCATTTCTGTTGAATTTACCAAGACCCTTTAAAATATGGTTCCAATTGATTATTATTTTTTTATTATTTAGCATATAATTGAAATGTAGCATAATTTTGTGTTTATATCAACAGTCTATTTTCAACCACAAAGACAGAAAAATCACAGGACCGTTAACATTGTTACTTATTAATTTACCATTTTCATATGTGACTTAATATCCAAATCAAAATAATGTAATTGTTTCCAATCTACAATAGACGGAAGCAATAAAAAATTCTGCTAGCTAAATCTAGAGAAAAAAGTCCTGTTATTTGAAACAGATGTCCAAACTGCAGCAATATTAACAATCAGTCAGATATTGCATTATTAAAGTAAGGATTTACAAACATAATTATATTTAATATTCTAACAGTGTTCACCTAGTGTAAAAGGAAGCTGCATGCAAATTGTCATGATTCTAGCCCCAGCAGTTTGAGCTCTGCATACATGTCGGTCAGTCAGTTATCTTTTAGTATAGCCGACTACAGTGTATCAGACATACCTACTGTTTATTAGTAATGACAATAATAGTTCTACCATTTAATAACAATAAAGGTCAGTTATCTATTACAATAACAAGTCATATGTAGATTGCAATTAACTAAATATATTAAGAAAATATAAATTAAATGATACATAATAATATTTTGCTTTACTTTCTTACAATGTGAAAAAATATGTATAATATATACACTTTATATTTACAATAAATAATAGTAATCTAAGAGTAATCTTTAAAAAACTAATTCATCTTTAGCTTGTCACTCATTATTTTCAAACCACATTACTTCTTTCTTTATATCATTTTTGTTTTCTTTTGAATCATATACTTTCATCCAAATAATATACTTTGCTGTTACTATAACAAGCAAACACAGTGCTAGTCATAGTGGTCCCTTATCATTGCCACCTTTATTATCTTTAGAACTATTTTCATCTTGCATACTAAGATTTTTCAATGGTAGTAATTGAAATCTCAAACTGCTACCTTTATTTACTTTCTGTAGTATTTTACCAAATGGCTTTAAATTTTGCTCCATGGCTGTATATATCCTTTCAAAATTTTGATTTTCCTCAGCTTCCATGCCACTAATAATAACTTTTACTTCATAATGTTTCTCTAATAGTTTCTTTATTTTCTTTATATTCGTCATAATGTCATGCTCCGCTATCTTTGTGGTCAAAGTGAGGAGTTTCTGTCCTTTAACAGCATTGTCACGAGCAGCTTGTTTCTCTTTTCTTTTAGATAATTCCTCTTCATGATATTGCGCATTTGTCAACAACCTATAAACGGGCCGTCTAGTTTTGGAGTCGACATCTTCAACTTTGACTAACTTTAATTCTCGACGTTCTGATAAGCTTTGCGCATTTTTGAGATCAGTTATAGTCAAGGAATTATCAAGTCCAATCAAAGTTATTCTATTTTCGAATGTCTTCTTCTTAGGCACATCTTTTCCATCCGCGGTTATTCTAATTGATAGAGTTCTAATATCCAAGAATCGTTTCAAATTCGTCAAAGCTAGTAATTTGTTCATTTTTATTTACATGAATTAAAACAAATAAAAGACCGATCTAAAAATCCAATTACTTTCTTGAAATCTTCAGCCTTAAGTGTTTTTGAAATGTCAAAACTGACATTTGTCTTTTTTTTTCAATTAAAAAAAAATACTGTTTTGGCGTATTGCCATACAGCCTTACCTCATTGTTTCTTCACTTTAAAATAAGAAAATTAACATATTGGTGATGCACATTTTATTATTGTTCTTGGGGTATTTGACGAGTAACTCCAAGTGCCAGTTCGCACAGATAGAAATTAACTGGGCTAGAGAGACCCAGTTTTCGCACCGCAAGTGTCTATGTTGCGGTTACACATAATTAGTCCACTACACAATCACTTAATATGATAATCATCACCACTTTTCACACTAAAGACAACGTAAAGCAATTAAATAACACCAACACAACTCCGAACATAGCACTCGGAAGAATCACGCCAAAACACTCCCGAATGTTTGGTTACATACTAAGAATTCATTATTTTTATACCACAGATTATAACCAAAGTTGTAAATATACCAAAGACTATAAATAACAGTTCCAGGTACGCGCAAATTATGAACTTCCTTCTGAGGTACTTATCGCTGCTTGCTATAACATGGAGTCAAGTAATCACTTACCAGCAGGTGAGCCACCAGCCTGTTTGGATCTTGTATATTAAAAAAAAACTATTAGTAAAAAAAAGAAGAAAATAGTGAATTTCCAGTAAGAACATCACGCGTACCACTCGAGGCACTATTTTTTGTATATGTGTTAATTTATTTTCTACCACATTTGTATGCCTGTGTCCGTTGGGGGTAGAATCTCTCCAGGTTCTCCCGGGTGAGTACCACCACCACACCTGCTTCTGTTGTAAAATAGCTCTTATGAGTTGTGGTTCAGCTTGAAGGATGTGGCAGCCGGCACACACAGGATACAAGAGGCGTCCAACTTAGCCCTCAAGAGTAGCAATGCAATCGTGACCAACTTTGAATAGAACGATGGATCTGTTTAAAGTTACGGTTGTCATGGACTGCAATGATCACTTAACATCAGGTGAATTGCATGCCCATTTGCTGCTCTAATTTTCATAAAGTAAAAAGAAAAAATGGTGGCGAGCTTTATCATACAAATAAATGTAAAAGTTAAATTTGTTTTGTGAATTTTATAATATCTCTAATGTTCTTCTAAGTCTCCTACAGTTCAGTTCTTTTAGGACAAGTTTAAATAATTTCTAGATCTAACTCCAGCACTAAAACATTAAACTAAAGACGCTCATATCAGCATGATCAAGTCAGATAGATTATTACTACATCTGTAATAGTCGCGGTATAAAATCGGTCCGTGCTGCGATAGCGAAACCCAAGAATTTGGAAGCCATCCAAGCCCAATACTGCACGCTCGACTTTTTTCCCCATCTTTATGACGACTCCACCGATGGACAATTTACGCGAATAAATTTACTTATCATATTTTACGTCGACCGATCCGTAGATCGGTCAAGGCACTCATGTTTATTTATAAGGCCTTATCCTAAACGTCGAGTCGATAAATTCGATGGCTCGGCGTAAATCGAGTTTGTGATTTGTAAGCTGAGTTGCGCCAAATAATATATTGATTCCGTTTTCATGTAAGCAAATAGCAGGCCGTTGGATTTGAACGGAACTGCGGAGTCGAACGCACTTGAAATAGTAGCATTCAATGGTCCGACAGTCACCTACTCCGGTTGGTAGGAAGGTTTATTACAAGTCTCGATGCATTCGAGAAAGAATTCCATGGCAGAAATAAAATTTTGATTTTGATTCAATTCCTTTTCAATTCAATTCATTCCTTTCAGATTAAATTGAGTTTTATATCATCTATCTATCTATCTATCTATCTATCTTCAACATGTAATATATAAGTCATAAAATAAATAATAATATTATCTATCGAATGTTAAATTTAACACAATAAAAACTAAATTTAAGGAATAGTAACAGATAGTAAAATTATAAATTAAAAAACAAAATTGATAGTTACGAACTAAAAATACACCAATTCTTTTCAAAATGTACTAATCACTTTTTTGTAAACATTTGTTTTTCTAAATAAATGACATAGTAATATTATAACGTAACCCAACTGCACATTTTCCACAATAATAAAACAGCGACAGTTTGTACCGAATGGAAATAAATCCGGTCGATACGCACTTGCCGAATCAAAGTATTCGATGCAACAGTTTTACGTGCGTTCCAAAAATATCCGGCGAATTTTTACGATGTGCGCAACGGAGCGTTTGTATCTTGTTACACTACATGTGTGCGCGCGCGTGTGTGTGTGTGTGTGTGAGTGAGTGTGTGTGCTATCGTGAAAGAAATGAGGTTATCTGAATGCTCTGTCATTGTTTGTACAAGTGATACGTAGACGACAGTTTTTAATAAAACAGAGAGGAGCTAGCGAAGAGTAGATTGTATTGCGCATCAGTTATTATATACATTTTTATGTTTGCTAGTTGTAGCTAGCGACTTCGGTCGTATTTAATATAAGTTACCTCTCAAAGAGGTGCCCTTAGGCTGGATCGCAGTCCCATTTTGCTTTCATGCTTCAATGCATTCCGACTGACTAA
>DWIE01000662.1:0-13558 GCA_018248235.1 Choaspes benjaminii | reverse complement strand
GGGACGAATACTGTTTATCGGAATATCAGCATTTAAATATTAGAATAATAAGTCGTGACGTCTAAAGATCACAATCTCTATCGTCACCACACATTATGCACATATACACTCAATTCACGTTATATTATTGACACACTATTTTTTATTTCTCTTTAATAGATCATATAATATAATTCCTATATCAAGTCAGTCAAGTATGACAATTCTAGTATCAATATTTAGCTCATATTTATTATATTTTATTTATAATACTTACGATGTATTAAATTAGTAGTGTATAGTAGTTTTAAAATAATATCTACTTGGCATATATTGGTTTATTAGCTTTTCCTACATTTAATTGCATTTTTGGTTTTTTGTTTATTGTATAATACATAGGTATATTATATGACCTATGTACTCAAATGTAAAAAATAAATAGATTTGTCCAGTAGCAATTTTTAGAATTAAAGTTGCATTTTAGAATAACAACATTGACAGAATCGATATTTACTGCTAAAACTCATTGCCTATTATATGTAGTTGCTTCATATTGGTATCTATAAGATTCGTTTGTAGATTGATAATTTGCAGTTACAAAGTTCATCTCTACTGGCTCTTGCGGCGCCCCGCGTTCGTTCGTTGTACGATAATGTGTTCACACGCGAGGGAAAGAAATTGTGTCAACGGCTGTTTATCAAGAATTTTGATTTAATATCTGGAGGCACAAACACTCCACCCATGTTATCTTGTTTGGTGAAGCCAGTAAAGATAAAATCAACATTTTGGCTCGTATATGTACAAACTTCAGTTATCTTTCGTCATTCCCTCGTCGCAATAATTTCCTTTTCTATTCTTTATCGTACTTTAGCATGTAAATTTTCATGACCAATAAATATGTTATTTTCAATGACTATTTTTGATTTGCTTACATTTCCACATAAGTATGATTTTATAAAAATGTACTGTATTTTTTGTCATATGTCATAAATGATTTTTACCAGTGCAAATTAACAAGACAAACGCGGTAGCAGTAGACAGGACAATTTCGTAAATCTATAATATTTTGTTAAAAAGCTTTTTTATGGGTAAATTTTCGAAGTACGGCATAAGTTAAACTGAAGATTGCAATGAATTTTCAATAAATCCGATGTCTTAAAGGAGGCAACATTTTGAAGAGGGAAATAAGCGCCGTTCTTGTGGTGCTTTGCATTACAAAATGAAGTAGCGTCGGTGGCGTCTATTGTTGGCGGCATCCCGTTGCCATCTATTATTGACTCGCCGCTGGAGATAGTTGGCGTTGCGCCAGCGCAAACCACGTGTTCGCCAGTCACGGGACGAGAGAAGCGCGATGGTTTCGGATGCCCCCCGCACACTGTGTTATGTGGTTGTACCATCAGAACCTACTCTACTATGCGCCGTTCCAGCGTTGATCTATATCTATATTCCATTATTGTAGATAAAACCTAATTATGTATCGATTTATTACAGTATCACAATATTTTGTCATAAGAGCTACTTACGTTCATTCTTCCATGTTAAAGAGGTTATGAGGTTATTATAAAGATGAGATATAACAATAAATGTTAAGATATTCAATTGGTGCAACGTAGTACATAAAAAAAATGTCCCCGGAGCAGGTAGATTTTTGCATGTTACAACGTGAGGCTTGAAATCTAACTTACTTTTATAATTCTTTACGTATATAGTAGATATTAGTTACGTTTTTACCGTTGTACCGTTGGGTTTGTTGCTAAAGTTGCAATTAACTACTGAGCTAAAAAAAGTTACTTCGCAAAATGTAGCGTACAGTTTTGCATAATTAAGCTGTAACTTTTTGCTTGTTATAGCTGCAAAACCCGATAAGTGTCCATCTAAAATGAAAAAGGAGAGCGTCGTGAAAGTGGTGGGGTGCAGCAACGGGCACGCAAGCACACCAAACGGTCGCGCGGACGACGAGGGAGGTGGAAGCGTGGCACCCCCGCGTGTTTCGTACGCGGCCGCCGCGCGCAAGGCTCCCTCGCCGCAAACCAATAACATGCCCCCGACGTTTCCGCCCACTTCAGGTTCACTTTTCATTATTGTTCAGTTACGCAGAACTTGTCAATACCGCAGCATATTCAGAGTGACCTCCCAAACCTAATAGGGGATTTCTATAAACAGGCCTATAAGATAGATCATTCATTATGCACACAAGAATGAGGTGACTTTTCAAATAATTTGCCTTATAACAGATAGTGCATCTCTCATATCTATTCAATTAATGTAAATGCATATGAATTACCTTGGAAATTATATTTACTTGGCAAAATTGTTGTGAAAGAAAAAATATAATTATATTATACATATTTTATTATTCACGATGCTTTGAATAATTGGAAAAACTATGAATAATATTTACTTTTAATTGGGGTTTATTATGCAATGATGAAAATACTTACTCAAATTTAATCAGAGTTAAAGCTGAGAGTACAATCTCTCAATCTCTTGTCTTGACCTCTTTCATACTAAGGTATCTCTTAATATAGATGATATGTACATGAGTCTAGCTCTAAAAAATTGCATTTTATGTCTTTTTAGAACATTAAAATTTTTATTCGATCACATTGTGTCACAATGACTTAACAATTTTTCTTACTAGTATTAATAAATATGGAATGACTATGACCTCGTAGTTATATATCATTTTATCGTTTGTTTTTCTGCTTTGGCTAACGTCTCATAAAATTTGTTATATTATCTCTCTTATTAAATTAATTGTATCCAATTTTCAGATCAGACCCTGAAAACCAAGAACAATAACGATAAAGCACTCCAAGCAAAACCTGTTAGTTCCACAATGAATGTTAATGGTGAGAGAAAAATGTCCGGTGACATTGAAAGTAAAAAACATATATTAGGCACCAAAGAACCAATATTGAACGGCACTGACAATGCAGGTGAAAATTATATCAATGGCAATCCAAAAACAAATTTAGATTGTGATATTAGTAGTAGTGATAATACTAAATTAGTTTCTAATGGAGTTAATAGTGATTCAGACGATACAAAATCTAGTAAGTCAGAAGAAGGGTTTGATATAGCAATAACTACTGATTTACCGTCAAAAATATCCGAAAAGAAACAAGTTCGTGGGAAGAAAAAGGAAAATAAGAAAATAGTTTTGACGGATAAAGATATTGAATCGGATAAGAAAAAAATTACTATTGAGAGTACGGACACGGAGGGAAAGAAAGAGACTGAAAACGTTAAGAAATCAGACAATGAATCTGAGAAGGTGAATGGTGAAACAACCGTAGTAATGAATGGAGAAAAGGAGAGAGAGTCGTCTCCCAGTGAGGACGGAGACGAAAAGAAACGTGACGCCGAAGTTGTGTTCTTTCAAGATATGGGATTCACTGTTAAGATAGTGAGCCCTGGTGCCGAGCCTTTAGATATACAGGTGTCAAGTATGGAACTTGTACAAGAAATTCATCAGGTTTTGATGGATCGAGAGGATACGTGTCACAGGACGTGTTTCTCCCTACAACTGGATGGGGTCACCCTCGATAACTTTGCGGAATTGAAAAATATTGAGGGGCTTAAAGAGGGTTCTGTAATTAAGGTGGTAGAAGAGCCATACACGATGCGCGAGGCTCGCATCCACGTCCGCCACGTGCGCGACCTTCTCAAATCAATCGACAATGTAGACGCGTACGCCGGACAAGAATGCAGCTCCCTAGCTTTCCTCAATGTTATCACTCAGGGTGACATACTAGAAAAGAAGAAGTCTCGTCCCGAGAGTGTGGATTGCACTCCCCCCGACTACATAATGCCGGGAAGCACCGAGCGACCCCTCCTGCCCCTACACCCGGGGCTGACTAAAGAAAACAAAGCTCCTCAGTGCTTAAAGGTGCTAACGACATCAGGCTGGAATCCGCCGCCAGGCCCGCGCAAGATGTGTGGAGATCTCCTCTACTTACACATCGTTACTCTGGAGGATCGCCATTTCCACATAACCGCCTGTCCGCGCGGCTTCTACCTAAACCAGTCCACCGAAGAAATGTTCAACCCTCGTCCATCGAACCCGTCCCTGCTGTGCCACTCGCTGATCGAGTTGCTGAGCATCGTATCGCCGGCCTTCAAGCGCAACTTCGCGCTCGTGCAGAAGCGCCGCATGCAGAAGCACCCCTTCGAGCGGGTCGCCACGCCCTACCAAGTGTACCAGTGGGCCTCGCCCATGTTGGACCACACAGTGGACGCCATTCGGGCAGAAGACAGTAAGTTCCACTTGCTTTGAGCTTGCTAACGGGAGTTGAGTTATCTGATTAGTGCTTATTACATTTCATTCAATTAGTTTGCATTCTGTTTTTTAAATATGGTTTATTTGAATATCTTCTCTATAGTTCTTATTTTATTGATTATATTTTTGCTCTAGTATTCAATTTATTACTTTCATAACAGGATATCACTTATATGGATATGCAATAATGAAATGCTACTGTTATACAAAATCATCGGGTATTAATTAAACTTTATATATAGAGGTACATCATATGTGGCTTTATAATATTTGGAAAATTATTTTACTTGTAGTCTCTTTTCTTATAAGATTACAACTGAGGCAACTGTATTTTATTGTTTGATTGTTATCAAACCACCAAAGGACACTTTAAGTGGTTATCTGTGAAGATTTGGTTTACATATGCTTAATATATAATTTTGGTAAAATAAAAAAGTATTATATTTGTATGTCACTTAATCATGAGTTAGCATTAATTTTCCAAATATTTACCTCTATTTATAAGGTAACTTATATTAAGGTCCAACCCAATTTTGGAACTGGCAAATTCTATCTTACATAAATCCTCACTTGACTGATGCATTTTGCAAGCAAAATAACCGACTTGCAATGCGAACCTTACCCTTCTGTGTTGGGTTAACCAAAGATCTGCCATGCAAGCGCGGAGTGGGGTTTGCAATGGTTACCCCGGCGCGTTGAGCTAACGGGGTGTCGGTTGGGTGTTGCGCAGCTTTCTCGTCGAAGCTGGGCTACGAGGAGCACATCCCGGGGCAAACGCGCGACTGGAACGAGGAGCTGCAGACCACGCGCGAGCTGCCGCGCGCCACGCTGCCCGAGCGCCTGCTGCGGGAACGAGCCATCTTCAAGGTGCACAGCGACTTCGTGGCGGCGGCGACGCGCGGCGCGATGGCGGTGGTGGACGGCAACGTGATGGCGATCAACCCCGGCGAGGAGCCCAAGATGCAAATGTTCATCTGGAACAACATATTCTTCTCGCTCGGCTTCGACGTGCGCGACCACTACAAGGATTTGGGTGGCGATGCCGCTGCTTTTGTCGCACCGCGCAACGATTTACAAGGCGTGCGCGTGTACAGCGCGGTGGATACGGCTGGGCTGCACACGCTAGGCACGGTGGTGGTGGACTACCGCGGGTACCGCGTCACCGCGCAGTCCATCATCCCCGGCATCCTCGAGAAGGAGCAGGAGCAGAGCGTCGTGTACGGCTCCATAGACTTCGGCACCACAGTGCTGTCGCATCCCAAGTACATGGAGCTGTTAAGCAAAGCCGGCCAACAATTAAAAATCATGCCACACTCGGTAATCAGCGCGAACGGCGAGACGGTTGAACTGTGTTCGAGTGTAGAGTGCAAGGGTATTATTGGTAACGACGGCAGACACTACATATTAGATTTACTGCGCACCTTCCCGCCCGATGTCAACTTTCTAAAGTTGGATGATGATGAATTGAGGGAGGACATTAAATCGATGGGTTTCCCAATTATTCATAAGCACAAACTGTGTTGTCTAAGACAGGAACTAGTCGATAGCTTTGTTGAGGCCCGTTACTTCATGTTTATACGATATGCTGCCTTCCATTTACAACAGTTAAGTGCGAAACGTCAAAATAAGGGTTCGGAACAAAAGGCAATTGAAGATAAAAATAGCGAAAAGAAAGAGGTTGCCAAAGAGACTGAAACTAAGGAGATCAAACGTGACAGTAAGACTCCAGAAAAGGATACAAAAGAAAAGAAACAAAAGAAAGGGGAAAACAAAGACAAAGTTAAAACAGAAACGAAAGAAGAAACCAAAAAGGATGTAGACGCCAAGGTAGAGGAACCGAAAGGAGATAAAGACAAAGAAGAAGATATACTTTTGACGGAAAATTATTCTGAAATTGATACAGATGTAGCTAAGAAAATTGTCGAGAGCATTACAGATTCAATTTGTAGCGGTGACAAACAAGAAACTGATTCGGGCTCGCGGTCGCGCGCGGTTGTGGCGGCGGCGGCGCGCGCGGTGGGCTCGCTCAAGGAGTCGGAGTTCGACGTGCGCTTCAACCCGGACGTGTACTCGGCCGGCATCCGCCACGCCGCCGCGCCCGAGCACCTCGCCAAGCAGCGCCACCTCGTCAAGGAAGCTGCTGCCTTCCTGCTCACCACGCAGATACCCGCTTTCGTGCGCGAGTGCCTGGAGCACACGTCGGCGCCGATGGACGGCGCGGGGCTGACGGAGGCGCTGCACGCGCGCGGCATCAACGTGCGCTACCTGGGCCGCGTGGCCGCCGCGCTGCGCCCGCACGCCGCGCTGCACTACCTGCACGCCCTCGCGCTCGCCGAGCTGCTGCTGCGCGCCGCCAAGCACGTCTACACCGCCTACCTGCAGGGGTGCGAGGCGATGTGCACTGGCGCGGGCGCGGCGCACTTCCTGAACTGCCTGCTGGGGTCGTGCAGCGCGCCCGCCGCGCCCGCCTCGCCGCCCGCGCCCGCCGCCGACTGGCACGCGCTCACGCCCAAGACGCTCTTCTCGCAGATCAAGCAGGAGCTCAAGGCATATTGGGGCTATGAACTTAATGCAGACAATATGGATTCCGTTATAGAGAAGAATGGACTGCAGAAAATATCTCTTCTCAGATCGTTCGCACTGAAAGTAGGCTTGCAAGTTTTATTGCGAGAATATGACTTTGATAACAAGAACAAGGCTCCATTCACAGCAGCTGACATAATGAACATATTCCCAGTCGTGAAGCATATTAATCCAAGGGCCTCAGATGCTTACAACTTCTACACAACTGGCCAGAACAAGATCCAAGCGGGAGCGGTGTCGGAAGGGCACGAATTGATTGCAGAAGCGCTAAACCTTTTGAACAATGTGTATGGGGCTATGCATGGAGAGATAGCACAGTGCCTGCGGATGGTGGCGCGCCTGTGCTACGTTACCGGCGACCACAGGGATGCCATGGCATATCAACAGAAGGCGGTTCTCATGTCCGAGCGAGTTAACGGCATCGATCACCCATATACTATTACTGAATATTCTCATTTGGCGCTGTATTGCTTCGCAAACGGTCAAGTGAGCACGGCGTTGAAGCTGCTGTACCGCGCACGTTACCTCGCGCTGCTGGTCTGTGGTGAAAATCATCCCGAGATGGCTTTACTGGATAGCAACATCGCGCTGATCCTGCACGCGGTGGGCGAGTACGAGCTGTCGCTGCGGTTCGCGGAGCGCGCGCTGCGCGTGACGAGCGGCACGCACGGCGCGCGCTCGCTGAAGGCCGCCGTGGGCCGCCACCTGCTGGCGCGCACGCTGTCCTGCCTCGGCGACTTCCGCGCCGCGCTGCACCACGAGAAGGAGACCTACTCCATCTACAAGCAGCTGCTGGGGGAGAAGCACGAGAAGACGCGCGAGTCGTCGGAGTGCCTGCGGCACCTGACGCAGCAGGCGGTGGTGCTGCAGAAGCGGCTGGCGGAGGCCTACGCGCGCGCGCCGGCCGCGCCGCACGCCGCGCACGCGCCGCTGCCGCTGCACATCCAGCCGCCCGCCATGGCCTCCGTCATCGACATGCTCAACCTCATCAACGGCATCCTCTTCGTGCAGATCAGCCCCCAAGACATTGAACAGTTCAAAGCGGAAATTGAAAAAAGACAGTTGAAGGACTTGCTGATACCGGGCGTGGTGGGGAAGAGCGAGGAGAAGGGCGCGGAGAAGGGTGCGGAGAAGGGTGCGGAGGCTGGCGAGCCGGCTAAGGCCGCCGACAGTTGAAGAGGGCCCCGCCCGCCTCCGTAGCCCATCCAGTTCCACTCTCACGGACCTTCTTTACGTCGTTATTTTACTATTATTGAATGATGATATTGTTCCTTATTATCTATGAATGTATGCTGTAGTGAATAGTGTGCTAAGGTTTGATGTAGATTTTGTTAGTAAATTTTGAGGATATCGTTTTGATCAAATGGAATTAAGAATTATTTTAACAATTCTCGCCAAGTGCAAAGAAGTACGCGTGTGCATAGATTCGGATGTTTCGCTCAAATCACGCAAACGTATGGTTTTATTTGGCTGTTTGCTAAAACACGAGTACCCAAACTAGTGCAATGTTGAAGTAGTGATAATAGCAATAAGTTCTGGTTGTGAACCCGAGACCACGTGCGCGTCGCTGTAACGGTACTGGTGCTACTGCCAATTTATCTTTTTCATATGTTATGATGATTTTATGAATTGTTATTAATGAGTATTATTTTGATTTTTTTAAATAGTTCGGGAGTATATTGTTGAAATGCCCATAATCGTAGCAATTTGATTATATTGTGATTGAAATGTAACAGATTGTTCAAGTTACAATCAGTTATTGTTTGTTCAAATTTATTCTGTGTGTGAGACAAGCAAGTATACTCGTGATGAATATTGTCTTTGAATACTGCCTCCAGTGTTAGTATTTTATTTCTGTTTTAGAATTAGTAGTGCCATACATGTAGTAAAAGTAAGTTCTTTTATTAAATGTTTCTGTTAGTCTGTGATATAGTGTTTATCAACGAGTCACTTGCCTTGTCAATGCAATAAAAGATCCTATAAACATATTAATAATACTAATATTTACTTCTCTATAAAATATCGTAAGTGGAGATAAATACTTATACATTGAACAAAGAACCTATATTATAAAAATATATATTATACCAATTTATGTATTTGGCCGATGCAGGAATGTAAATTTATTATTAATTCTCATGCGTCCTCACTAAGTACTTCAATGAATTCGTTATTCAGTGTTTTAAGAACAATAAATTGACTGTATTTGTTATTGTAGAATGGTGCTATGTTACCCCGTAAATATTCTGCATATTTAATAGTCCAATAAAATGTATATCATATAACGCTTATTGTGCCTATATAGAGAGTTTGTTACTAACACAACATTATATTTCTTTTTGATACATTACTCTCACTTCAGTTTTTTATACAATGTGTCGGCTGACTGGCGTTTACATAATGTACGTTTTTTTTACCGCCATGCTATATGGGCGGCGAGCCAGAGATATATATTGTTTCAAGTTATGAATGTTGCGTTAGTGACATCTCTTAAAGATATTCTAAATCGTTGACTTTTACAGTACGATAGGTATATTTTATGTTTATGGCGATGCGCAAGCCCGCCCGGCGCGGAAGTGTATCGGTGTTCGCACCTCGTGTACGAAACTCCTAGGGTGTGTTTCCTTCGAAACAAATATTTAAGGAAGTTGTTTAATAATGTACGTGCCTAAACATACAATAAAGTTGTTGTTGTTACATTTCTTTAACAATATGACGACCATGTAAATACGGCGCTGTTCGTAGTATACTAATAAACATTCGTTTTTAAAACTTGTTTTATTTAGCGTCAATATTTATCATTATAATTAATTGAGTTTGATAAACCTAATAGTACGACATTAAAATATGAATATGATTCCAAGCCGAGACGACGAATGGAAATAAGGAAAATGGATTCATCTGACTCGCTTGCTACATTTTATCGTAGTTTCTCATATATAATAAGATTTTTATTTGATTATTTTGGCGTAACATGAAAGTTGAATAACTTTAGAAAGAGTAGATTTATAGATAAGTAACAAGATATTTTTCTAAAGTATTTGACCTCTACATAATGAGCTCCAGTTTTCACCGGTGTCTTTCACCTTGTTTCAGAGGGGTTATAGAGTAACGTAATTTAAATTTAATTCGTGGTTAGAATAGCATTTTTATCCATATTATTTAAGCAGGTTCGTGTTCACGGTGAACATATATGTATTGTAGAGTTACGGAAACCAGCCTCAGCTATTCCTTGACGTGTCCAGAGTAGTGCATTGTTACATATTCACTAGGGTGTGAATATAATAAAACAAGAGAAGTAGGCATGACGAAAATTTAATTTAATAATTAAATTTATTTTAATATTGATGTGTATTAATAAATAGAGCAGATTATAAACATATAATATCTGCTGCAAATTTAACTGCATATCGACAATTGAATAACAGTTAGGTATACTTACATACAATTTTAGTACAATAGTATTATTAATTCAAACATTTTACGCTGTTATAAATAAGATCTCAAAGAAAGACCATAGAATTGCTTTACTTATCAAATTTTTTATCTTTTGGATTTCACTCACTTTTTCCTAATACTTACCTGGCTTTAGGACCACCTACACACGAGAGAAAACCTATACGATAAATATATAATTACATTAAAAAATATTTATTGCTAGACAGAAGCCACAGAACGACTTGGGTGGCAATGCATTCGTAAGAATTGAATGAATTCTTCTTGAAAAAGGATCACACTGTCAATAAACGTCTACGTTATTTATTCATTCATCTAGGCTTGATAGTGCTCATTCTTTAATTTCGTGACACGCACTGCTGATCTGGACCGAATTTGAACTCTGGAAGATACTTTCATATATAGAGATATGGTTATGAAGTAGATATTTATCAAATCTGAAGGTATAAAGTCCGTCATATGGACATCTATAGAGTAGGTTAATTAACATACGTAGCGCGAGGCCAGGTCATGGGCGAGTTAAAACCGAGAGACTCGGAGCAGTGATTGCGCTAGACGAAAAGCAGACGAGCGACAATTAGGTTTTTAGTCAGGACGTTGAGGGGTGACGTTTTTTATGCCACACCTACAGTTGTTTCCTTGTCTCCAACATAACCGTGACTTAAAATGTGGGCTGGTGTTTTGATTAGTGCGCGGGCGGTCAGCGCCGCCACAGCGGCTCACTTGCGCGCGCGGGGGCGCGGGCGGGGGCGGGCGCGCGGGCGCGGGCGCGGGCGGCGGCGGCGCACGCGCGGCGCGCGGCTGCGCTCCAGCTGCGCCGCCACCAGCTCCGCCAGCGCGCCGCGCTCCGCCAGCATCGACAGGAACGTGCAGATGAACTCGTCGTAGTTGTGCGTGCGACGGCAGTCGTCCACCTTGTACATGTCACGTTTATCATTTTCATCATTAAGTGCTTGCTGGCATAGCTGTATTTCATTAACAAGACAACCCATAAATATGTTTAATTCAGAGTGAGTAAACAATAATTTTCTCATTCTTAAAGGCTGTTCGGGTAGATTCTCAATGCACAATAAAATAGGTGAATGATTGCTTTTGACTAATGCTGTGGTTGATGTTGGATATATCTCAGTAAGCACTTGATGTTCATTGCGAATTGTTACGAATTTGGCAATGGTAGTTTGATCAACTGGATCAGCTAAGCCAATGTTATGATCGAGCTGAGATCTATCTGAAGAACCAATCTCAATAGTAATTGGCATAGTAAAATCTATATCATAAGTCTGAACTTCAGATGCTTCCAGAGCATTGAAGATAGCATCTTCGGTTATTATTACTAAATTATCATTATGTGAATGTCCACTTCCTTCTTGTGACATATGGCTCTCATGCATATCTCTTGCCCTATTCAATAAATGTCGCAAATGTTTTCCAATCTTGGAGATAGCATCCTTTATTCTCTTCTGATTAATTTCCAGGGAACTAAGTTTCTGCATTAATGCAATTCTTCTATCTGGGACCACGGCCATTAAATTGAATCTAATGTCATGGACTTGTTCACCTGCATCACGACCAAGCCTCTCAGCCATGACTCTTCTGAACTTGTCAGTCCAGTCTTCATCACCTGCCCATGGTCCATGGTCTGTGGGGTAAGGCTTTAACCCATCCAGTTCAAACAAATGTCCATTGATGGGCACAAAGCTTACAAAATGGTAAGCTTCACCTGTAAATCTTCCAGTTGGAACACCAGCACTTTTGTCAGTCTTCTTCCTTGCCTGAGGAATGGCATGAGAGTTATGGGCACACGCAAGCTCCGGTGTGTTACCTATTGCCCATCCTTTGTTTTCAGGGTTCATCCCTAGTGTATGGTGCTTTAACCTGCTTAAAGTTTCCCCCAGATGTAAATTTGGGCAGTTCAATAAAATAGAAAGCAGAGCATGTGTAGCGCAGCTGTTAGGCACCATCTGCTGAGCGAAGAATATGTTGTTGATAGTTTCCTCATCTCTGACGAAACTCTCTATTTGTTCCACGAACTTACGGCGAGATCGACGCTCTTCGATCCACCGAAACAAAAATATGAAGCCGTAAACAGGGCTCTCCAGAGGCTTGTGTAAATCATATATTTCCTCTACCTGCACTCCCTTTACTCCAAAATCCTCCAATAGTAGTGTAAATAAGCCCGGGTCACTTTCTAGCTCTAGCCAACCTTCTGTTAAGCTGTTTAATTCCACAGGCATATTTTTCATGTATATTTTTTGTTTACTCACAGTAATATGAAAAATCGTTTTGTTTGGTTTTGTTGTTACTTTGTATTATGCACGTATGCTGTAACACTGATACGGGAAATGTAATATAGTGTTATATTGTAGCTTAGACGCCTTTTAATGTGTAAATTTTACCAAACTTTAATATTTAAAAAGCAGTACATAATGTTTAAACCCGCTAAGATTAACTAATACACGATTATTTAACTTATATGCCGCTATTTTTTTCACGTCCTGTCAAGCGCCTCCGGTCTGTCTAGTGTCTGGTCTGTGCACTGTAAATGTCATTTTTTTTAATTTAATATATTACGGCTTCGGCATATTGTCATACAGCCTATTATCATTGTTCTATCATTTTAAAATATTATTATTAAAATGTAAATGATGCATATTTTAATAATTTTCTGGAAGTTTTGTTAAGAAACTTCACCTGCCACTTCGATTTGGCACTCGCGCATTTGAAACTTAATTGGACCAGGGAGGCAAAATTAAAGCAACACAATAATTATGACATTCTTACTTACAATATCAAATGGTACAGTGAATTTCTAACTACGTTTAATTACGTACACGAGGGAAATAATTATGAACTCTACAAATCATTACAAATTAACACAGTACAGATATATTGTGCGAAATGCCCGCATTATATGGGAGAATGCCTGTGTTATACGGGAGATTAAAATCGCGTACTATGGAAATGCGTTATAAGAGTGCATGTTATCGGGAGGATCACTGTATTATACGGAATACACAAAGGAGGATATATCTTCGTTATATATTACAATGAAAATTTGGTTTTCAAACATTCAACTACGCATGAGGGTTAAGCTCTCCAATGGCGTTTCAGCTCCAAAAAAATACATCCTATTAGTAGTATAATATGTAGAAATCACAGCCACGTAGAGTGGCTAGCGATGGCTATGAGATTTTACTCTAATATTTTTAGAACAAGCTTGCGCAAATTGGCCTCTACTCGTGTTAATGCAGACAGAAA
>DWIE01000661.1:0-13567 GCA_018248235.1 Choaspes benjaminii | reverse complement strand
GAACACTACTGTTTCACAGTACAAATAGGTGTGACGGTGGTACCGACCCAGTCGAACATATTCATGTTCTACCACCCGTAAGGTTATTCCAGATACGAAACGAATTAGAAAAAATCGTCTCGCCGCGGGAATCGAACCCGCGACCTCACGTGTCGCAAAGCGGCTCACCACCGTCTGCGCCACGGAACTCTCTCACTAGTGAGAATTTAATATCAAAGAACATAAATTGTGAAAGATTTACGTTAAAATTCAAATAAGAGTTCGTATAGAAGCCACTTAAGAAGTTACCTAACGACGCATCATCGATGTTCTATATAATTTCAAGACAAAGGTATAATATGAAATGTTTAATACGTTTTATTTACTAACATACTTCAAGTTAAAACCATTCAAGGAGTTAATTATCAACGCTTCATCTATTTTCTATATAACTTCAACCGTAGAAAAAATAATGATAGATATATTTAATGAATCGCCTTTTATTAAGACCAATAAATTACATGTTTCATGCATAACATCATTAACGACAGTAATTAATTTCGAATATAATTTTAGTATTGAAAAACTAGGTATTGTTGTCACTTAATGCTACACAGTTCTTTGTTCTCGCAAACCTAATAACTAATTTAGCTTAGCATAGATAACAAATGTGTTCAATGCCATTACTTTGCCGACATATATTTCGAAGATCTCGAAAATGGCTCCAACAATTTTTATGAATTTTTGCATTTAGATAGAGTTTTGCATTTTAAGTTTACCTATATAGGTGGAATTCCTTAAAAAATGCAATTTGCTGCAAAAATTATTAAACAAAAAAACTAACGCCATCTTTTGATTGTTTGCCGTACTACAATGATTTTTATTGGGTTTCCACCAAATTAGGTTACGTATGTTTGGCTTAAACATTGACACACAAGACATGACTTGTTCGATATTTGTCCACGACAGTAGCACCGCAAATGCGGCATCGGGTGCAGATGCCATGGGCTGCTGTAGCTACTTACCATCAAGTAAACTGCAACCCCGTCTGCTACTTCATAAGTGAGAGTTTCTTCACAATTGTTTGAAGTTAGTTAAACACTTGTTGAGTTTGCACAATAGCTCGGGGCTTGGGGCGAGTGAAGTCTCATAAGTGTTTTCGTTTTCCTCCATTTCGCACGTGACTCAAGCGAAAAGTTTTTGGGTGTCGCGTAAGCGTGACAACGTGCCCTTTTTGTGTTACAGACGACTGTAGGTACCTGGGTTTTATTGAATAATTAAATTTGGGCGACCGAGTTTCATTCACCTTTTCTATTTTGATGCCCAAATTATACGATACGTAACGTTGTAGATAAATCAATAGCTACAATGCTTCCGACAACATTAGCAACAGCGTTAAATAGATGACGTTAGTAATTACTTTTAAGCATTTATTTTTGTGGCATATCGTGTTTTTCAGGAATTACACTTATATAATAAATAAATAAATTTAAAAATTTAAGCAAAATCCTATCTAAATATTAAATTTAATTAAAATCGTTAGAGCCGTTTCGGAGATCCTCGACATATATATACATCGGAAAAAAGAACGTTACAAGTATAACGACAGGCAACAACTAGTATTATTACATGATTTTGAAATAAATGACGACCTCCGTGGCGCAGACAGTGATTAGCCGCTTTGCGAAACGTGAGTTCGATCCCGCGGCGAGACGAACTTTTCTAATTTGTTTCGTGTCTGTGTCAACATTACGGGTGGTAGAACATGAATATGTTCGACTGGGTCGGTACCACCGTCAGACCTATTAGTGCCGTGAAACAGTTGTGTTCGCACTATTTGTGTTTCGGTGTAAGGGTGTGATAGTCAGTATACGCAGAACACGAGGCATTCGATCTATGTCCTCAAGGGTAGCACCGCATACAGATGCGGCAATCACAGGATTACAGGTGTAATGGCTTGCAGTAGCTACTTACCAGCAGGTAGACTGCAAGCCCGTGTTCTACTTCATAACATAAATAAAAAATAAAATAAATAAAACAAATATGAGATTTAAGTTTTTATTTGACTACTCATAAATAATATTGATATAGGCTTAAACGTGCACTTAGATCATGATTATATGGGATTTACATTCAGATTGGATTTTCTTCAACTTTACACAGTAACGTAACAGTTGATATATATATATATATATATACGCGAAACCGCGTTTTATAAGCAGTATTTGATGAATTTGGCTTACTCAATAATTAATAAACATAAATATCCTTATATAAATTCAAACTAAACCTACCAATTTATAAACTGAATTTATCTTGTAAAAAATGCCACTGTTTGGCAATAAAGATTAATAACTATGAGCGAACATTTTTTTAAACTAGATGTAGCCCGTTGGTCGAAATTCGACCATTTTGTGTAAAAACAAAAGAATATACATATTAGTCAGATATGTGTGTGTCACACGCGGTAGTGTGTCTGTTTTGTTCAACAAATATATGTATTTCCAATGCTTATTATATAAAAATATTAGTTCTCTGCATCGCTTCTATATATGAATTTTAACTGGGCCAAATTTCAACCTGCTATGTCTGCTTTATTTTCTTAAAAAGGGGTCCAAAGTTTTCGCTTCACATATTAATATATAGATGTAAATTGGTATTATTTTTAATAAACGACTGTTTTATAGTATAAATGTGTTTTTGGAATTTGAGCGAGTGCGGTTCAAACTTCCCTCACCAAATCTAAATTTTAAACTCAAAACACATTAATTATACTGTCTGAACTGTGTCTACGAGATTCACTTTACAATATCGTACGCGTTACACATTTCAATTCTTACACATGGGAAATAATAATTTGCCTTCACATACGTGACGATGCAACAGCTATATCGTAATTAACAGACGAAACTTGCGTCTTCGTCTTCCTCGATCTGCAGGATAGCCTTCTGGATGATCCTCTTTAGCTTCTTCCGAGAACCCTCAAATCGCAGCGACCTCAGTTCCGACGCAACGAAGTCGCCGAATACCTGGCATTCGTCAGCGTGAAGACCAGGGCGTATCCTGGGCAGGGGCTGCTCGGGCCACATCATGGGGTGGGCGCTCGGCGGTAGCGGCGGCGGTGCCGACGTCGCCACCCTAAGAGCCTTGCCAAATTTGTTCTTAGGATGCAGGTTGGCTGCTACCATCTTGGCGCGGGTGCCGAATTCGATCTCCTCATCTGCTTGAAATTCTGCAAGCGCAAGGTTAACTCCCTCCACGGTATCGAGGGGGTCGCTAACGTCAACGGCGTTCTGACGCACGAGGAACGACAACGCGTCGAAGTACTCCCACCCGCTCTGCGCACTTGCCTCCCCGGGGCCCGATTGCCTCTTCTTTATCTTTCGCAATTCGTTGTTCAATTGCGTCCGCAAATTGTGAAGCTTACGCACAATCTCGTCCGCGGTCGTATCGAACACGCCCGCCAGATAATCGTGCTTCGCTTGCCTAGCGTTTTTATCTTTGTTCATCGGGTGCTTCACATCCCACAGCTCCTTGCAATCGCTCTCCAATAATTCGATCAATTTCATCGTGTTTTCTGAAGTCCAAATGATCTTTCCATTGCGTTTGGACGAGTTGTCGTCGCCTCGTTCATCGGAATCCACTTCAACCTTCGGCCAGGGGAGATCACAGGAATCAGAATTGGAGTCCATCACGCACGAAATAAGTTCACAAAACTGCGTTCAACGTTGCTTGTTGCTCTAGCGAGACTGCGGGGAGTGCCGGAGAGCGGCGAGAGCGGTGTTCGGTGTCGCACGGAGCGGCAACGCCGCCCGTCGCGGCTCGCCGAGAGCGGTTGCCGATTGCCGCTCGGATACTGTGTGTAGATAAACATAAACGTATATTGCGCTGCAGTAGTGCTAATCAGGGTACAAACGAATTAGCAGCGATTAACGGACATGAACAAAAGCATCTGTTCGGGTTACACTACATTGAATGTATTATGCACATATTGTTGCATATTCATGCTAGGTCCAAACTTATTATCAGTTTTACTGCAGAGGTCATTGGTAACAGTTAATGGTATTTCAGTATTTGGGAATGTGTGAGACATTGATATAGTACCGTATTGCACTACTGATGTTATATTTATGTAAACATACTGTTTAATTATAGCTTACTATAGCGTGCTATTTATAAAACTACTTGGGATATATTGAGAGATTTTCATTTTAACTCTAAGATGCTACTGTTTTTTTGACATGTCAATAACTTTGTACCTACTTAGTGTAAAATTTATTTAAGCGGCAAACAAATAAAATTATACTAGGCCTCAATACCAATAGAATCTACAAAAGATCCATAATGTTTTATGAATGAACGAAAAAAAGAATTAGTTTTTCTTCTATAATATTTCTACATTACATATGTCAATACATTTCACGAGGCCGCAAACCTTCATAGATTTTCAACCTTAACTGCACTGATAACAAAAATCACTTAACACGTCTTGGTAAAATGTGTTAAGTACACAAGATCTATCTATATGATACAAACACTATTCCTATATTTAGGGTTGCCACACCTCAGTTCATTACTCACTCAATTCACTTAATTATATTTAAAATTTTGTTCATTATTGCATAACAAAGTATCGCTTTATAACTTTTATTTTTAAATTTTGTTCAAATTATCTTAAATTACTAAATTACCTAAGGTGTGCATACGCGGAACACGAGGCGTTCGATCTGTGTCCTCGAGAGTGGCCATCTGTGATTACAAATGTTATGGATTGCAAAAGCTGCTTGCCAGCAGGTAGACTGTAAGCCGTCTGCTACTTCATAACCTAAAAAAACTAAAATGGGGTTAGGTACTATCATCTATAAAAGAAGTTAATATTAAATAAGGCCAATATATACCTTCCTTATTTTAAAAGTGTATAAATATGTGAACAATCGTATTTCTCAATATAACTGAACGTGTATTCTTTTTGAGAAATAAATATCTTTAACCGTTAAAAATAACTTAAAAAATCGATATCGATGGCGTCATTAACCCTGATCTAAATTTGCTATATTAACCCAATAACGTAATGTACGGTATTTCACAATTCCGGAAAGTATTTTATAGCCACGGGGCAAGTGTTCGTGACCTTTAAAAATATTCTATGAACCAACAATTACTTAAGGATTCGATCAGCAAATATGGGCCAAGGTGAGCAAAAGGGTGGCTTTTATCCCGTGAGGTACAAATAATATTCGGACCATCGGATTATAAGATCCGCATATTATAAAAAGCAACAAATCTATGATACTATAATATACAGTAAATTATTTATTTATACTAGACAATGTTATACACAATGATAATTACAGGTATGTGCGCAAATATTTGAAATAGTTGTGTATTTTTTTTATTTAGTCATAGAGGAATAACAAGTCGACAGGCAATGACATACGAGTACATCAATCGTGATAAAAGACGGACGCATTTATTGGAAAATAGGACGGAAGAGCATTCATATATTTGTCTCACTTGCACATCAATACAAAATTATGTTGGTTAGTTAGATAGATTAGATAAAGACAGATAAGAAAACATCTTTAATACACGTTGTATTATAGGGTACGTCGGCAGGCGTACTTCAAGTACTGCCATTTAAAGACAAACATTGCGTATCTATACATGTATAATATCATTGTATTTAGTTCTAGGTAGCTGTTTCCATATTGTTAACTCATACAAATATAAAGGAATAAAACGGAACCTTTTTATACAAGGATATATAGACAACCCTATGTTCTGTATTTTAATGGCCCTCGTTAAAGAAATCCTGTTTACAAAACATTTTATAGCCCATTTTATAGCTAACTAGCGGCTCTAACGTTACATTGCTAGGCTATTCCAACACCTTCCTGCAGTTGTATATCTGTGTTGCGACTTGCAATGCTAATCTATCTATCTACATACATATGAACGCGCAGCCCGAACCACTGAGATCAGGACCGTGAACATTTTCATGCGAATTTCTTTTGCCATGTAAATGAGGACGAAGGAAAGGTTTTTGGAAATAAACCCCAAAGATGGTGAATTATTATTAGTCTATTAGTCAGTAGCTTTGTTAATTGTTTAATAAATACGTCTTGGTAATAATTATACAAATATTTATTAGATTTATGTTAATGCAAAGACATGCTTATATAGTTTATATTAAATTTGTATTCTGAAGAGAAGATCATCTTCTACAATATCATAATCATTTTGTAGTCAATTTTAGGCGTGACATTAAATTTTACTTTGATTTACGAGTACCTAAATAGTATTGATAAAAATTTTTTTTAAAAAATTATAACTATATTAATCAACGCATGACATACAAAAGAAAACAGAACTATACATAACAGAAATTTGTGAAAGATTTTTCACCATCTACATTTTTTCGTCCCGCCAAAGGAACTTTTTAATAGCAATAACTTCAAAGGAGAGCAACTACAAAACCAGGTAATTACCCGACCAACAATACAATCTAAAAGTCGGACTTAACCAAAGGTGACAATAAACACACGGCCCCGCCAGGGAGGGGATTATTCCACCCTCGGGAATTGCCAGCGCTTGTACAGCTCTCCTCCCCGGCGCTTGGCCTTTTTAAACGTAATTAACATTGATTGCCTTTATTGTGCGACGGGAGATTAGTGTCCAGCGAGCCACCATCCACTCACACTTGCTGTCACTCGTTCTCGTAAATGAAAGCATAATCATTATCAACTCCTTTGATATGATGATACGGCTTCAATTCCCATGGAGAGACAAAATTTCTAATTAGGTTCGTGTCTGGAAAACCTTACGGTTGATGTTTCATGTTCGACTGGGTCGGTACCACTGTTGCACCTACGTGTGCCGTGAAACGGTAGTGTTTGCAGATGCAGAACTCGAGACGTTTGATCATTGTTCTCAAGAGTAGCCATTTACCTTCAGGTGGACTGCAAGCCCGTGTGCTACTTCATACTATAAAACACTACGATATTTTTTGCCGATTACTCGATGTTTTTTGAAGTGAAACTTCTGTATCGACGCAGTGGATATATTTGTAAGGTATGAAAACGTTACACCGACGGCATGAATAAACAAAAATTGTTGAATTTAGTTTAATATTTATTATAATATTTAGCAATTATTTTGCATAAACCATAAAATAAAAGAAAAATGGGTCGTAAAGAAGTTTTACTTCGTACGTATGTACACAATTACAGTCACAATTTTTTTTTACATTATGATGTAGCACACATACAATATAGCTGTGCGTTTTTATTATTAGATCACAACTGATGTTACGCCCACTACATAATAAGCATAAAACAGGAGTATTACACGGTATAACTTTCATGGTTAAGAACATGAAGAATTACATAATTTGATTGTAAAATTGAAAAATTGTATAAATCCTGGGGGAGGAAACCAAACATCCAGATCCAGACTAACATCCGCCACGGTTATCCAACTGAATTCTTTTATAGTTTGTCGATCGTTCGGACTTACGCCTCATAGGGATCTATCTAATGGAGCCTGAGTGTATGAATATTGACTTGGCTCATTGTTAAACCATTGCGCGCTGACCCACAACATCAGTTAGTGCTGACACGTGCCGGCCATTGTATTCCATGTGTTACATCAAAACGAGGGAGGAATGAACGCACGAATCCTCCACGCACCGCACATCCAGCTAACACTGTCGACAGAGGAAAGAAACGGCTGGAATCTCATTGAAGACAATTCAGCCACACTTAATTATTACATTTGGAAATCGTAGTTCACGTGTTGTTATAATACAAGGCGCTTATAAGCTAGGGCGGATCCTAGGAACGAGGGTTCATTGAGTTCATGTCCTCCCCACTCCAAGCTTTGCCTAAGTTGACTAGTGAAGATGTTTCCAATCACATGGATTATTTATTATACTACAGTTTAAGTCCAAAAAGCAAACTGAAGTAACTGATTTTCTTTAGTAATAATAATAAATTATGTACCAATTATTTATCAATTCCATAGCAGGAGACCGTCTAACTGGACTGGGCATGTCTCTTCGGTCACAGAAGTTAATCATAAAAGTGGATGAAGTCGTTTCGTAAATACTAAATGTTTACTATATGTATTTCATAGCTCATTTCGCGAGAAGACGTATAAAATACTATTTCGTTTTAATTCAATTTATTTTGTAATATATTTTTCAATATGATATACATTATTTTGTTTCTATACAACATCATGTTATTAATTACTCTACAAGTCTACTTGTAAGTTAAAGGTTTTGTTCTTGGACATAAGAGTAGTAAACTGCCATGTAGTTCACTTGATTTTAAAAGATTCCTTCGCGTGTTTGACATAGTCTGCAGTGATGTATAAAATCTTTAGAGCCTGTTGGCACCCACAACCTTCAAAAAGAATAAAATTTCGCAAGAGTTGCTTTTCACTAGGGACCCCCCCATTCATCACCCTTTTTCTGTGCTGGTTCATGGATCAACTTGTCTACTATGATTTTAAACTTATTGTCGCGGATCTCTCACATTTTTTAATATAACGAGTACTCATGATCTACTTCTTTTGAACCGATATTTCGACCGCCGTGACCATGATCCATGTAACTGGGTCGAAATATCGGTTCAAAAGAAGTAGGTCATGAGTACCCGTTATGTTCAAAAATGTATTATTATACTGCCCGCCATCACTTATTAACTTGTACCATACGTTGTTTTCGATGTTACGTACCGTGCAAAACTACACGTGTGGTCGCTTCGCTACATCGCTGCGACTGACATAGGCCTCCCTTTGTAGGTATATATCCTATGCCTTTTTCCCAGCTGCATTCTTAAGGTTAGTAGTAAGTTGTCAATGTCTGCCAATTAATCATACATTTTTTTAAAGTAATAATTGGAGTGCTGTACTGTAATGTAGACCTATCTATCCATTCGAAGTTGGTCAAAATACATGAAAAGAATGGCTAATATGATTTTTATTTTTCATGTTCCAGCTCAAGAACCTGTTTCCCATCTTATACCTGATGGAGGAGAAGCTCAAAGACGGCGCCCTGAACTTGCAATCCATCCGCAAGCTGGCGACCCTCTCAGCTGCAGAGGTGTTTAGGGATATCCTCCCGGAGTACTTCATCAGGCACCAGGACTACTCCACTATCAAGCTGAAGAAAGACACCTTATCCCTGTACAAGTATGAAAAGGAACTTCTGGAGTTCTACAAGAGGTACCTGCAGCGGCTGGAGAAGGCGTTTGGTGTACTGCGCAGGAAAAAAGGGGATGGCAGAAGGCTCGACGAGGCCACAACCAGCCTAGCGCTAGTGTCGCTCAAGTGCATGTGCAGCCTGCTGGAGGGGCGGCCCAACTTCAACTACGCGACGAACATCGCCCAGAGCGTGGTGCCCTTCCTGGACTGCAGAGTGCGTGACGCGAGTGCCATAGTCACGGACTGCTGCGTGCAGGTGTTCGCTGATGACAGGAAGGGGGATATCACTCTTACGATCGTGAGGCTCATCAACCAGCTGGTGAAGCGCCGTGGCGAACGGCTGCAGCCCTCAGCGTTGGACTGCCTGCTCAGCCTCAAGATCAAGGATGTGGGACTTGACGAAGAGAACGACCTCAAGCACAAGAAGAAACAGGAGGAGAAGCATAAGAAGCGGATTGTCAATCTGTCCAAGAAAGAGAAGAAGCGAGCGAAGAAGCTAAAAGAAGTAGAGAAGGAGTTGCTAGAGACAGAAGCTCAGGAGAGTGAAGCGGCTCGCAAGAAGCAGCTCACAGAGGTCACCAAGACAGTCTTCCACATCTACTTCAGGTTGCTGAAGACTGCGCCACACTCTGGGTTATTGGCAGCTGCTCTCAATGGACTGGCCAAATTCACCCACGTCATCAACCTAGAATACTACTCGGATTTAGTGGCGATACTCTCACGACTGTTGCGAGATGAGGACATATCTCCTCGGGAGAAGCTGCTCTGTGTGAGGACTTTGCTCTGCATCTTAACTGGTGCAGGTGATTCCTTGAACATAGACCCGGCTCAGTTCCACGCACATCTGTACCACAACGCCTTGGCTGTGCACGCCGGCGCGAGCCACCCGCAGGCGCGCATCGTGTGCGAGGCGGTGGCGCAGGTGTGCGGGCGCGCGCGCCGCGTGTCCCCCGCCGTGCTGCGCGCCTTCGCCAAGCGGCTCGGCGCGCTGGCCGCGCAGCTGCTGCCGCACGGCGCGCTGGCCGCCCTGCTGCTGCTGCACCAGCTCACCCAGAACAAATCAGTGAGCGGCCTCCTAGAGACAGATGAAACGGCTGGCTCGGGGCGCTTCGACCCGCTGCTGGAGTCGCCGGAGCACTGCAACGCGCACGCGGCGGCGCTGCACGAGCTGTGCGTCCTGCGGCGGCACTACCACCCGACGGTGCGGGACGCGGCCGCGGCCGTGCTGGCGCGGGGGCCGTGGCTGCCGGCGCTGAACAAACTGTCATCAGTGCAGGTGTTCGATCAGTACGACGGATCGCAGATGGCCTTCAAGCCGGCGGTACCACCCCCCAAGGAAGCCGAACCCGCCAAAGTGAAAGCTACGCACGTCTGGACACAATCAGACTTCAAGAATCATTGTGAAAGCATAGAAAATAGCGTAGATATGAAATTCACTGAAAATGTTGTTAGGTGATTGATTGAGGAAATAAAATAGAGAATGTTTGTATTGGTTTTATTTAAAGTTTGGTGTCTTACCTTCTACGCAATAGTAACTAATGCAACTAATAATAAAGAAGAACTTGAAATGACCTGAAAATTAGATGTTTTAACCAACTAGATTCAGCAGCAGAATTAAGTTCATTTTTCTCATGAATTTAATAAAAATGTATGTAAACAAATGGCTGTATCTACTGGAAGGCGTAGGCAGTGGTGAACATCACCCACATTCCACCAGTTATGTTTAGTTCCCAATGTAATAGACGTGGAGTCTATTGTCATTTACGGGGCACATTTACTAACTCCGGGCTATTTACTGAGATTTTTCTATTCAGAAAAACCCAACAGCACTTAGCGCGACCCAGGAATCGAACCCGGGGCCTCGCGCTCGACAGCCGCGCTTGGGACTACTGAGTCAACGAGGCATAATATATTTGACATAAAATAAATCGTCCTTAACTTAACAAACCCTAGATGGCACATGCAACATGTTTAGCAAAACAATAATTGTGATCAAAAGTAGGAAGCAATATAAATCATTGCACAAGCTTCTCATTCCACAGTTTCACGTTATCAAGTATGAGTTGCATCTTCTTCATGCGAGACGCTTCCAACAAGCGCTGAGATTCCTCCTTCTTGCTTTCAATGTAATCACGCATTGTGGATAACCGAGTGCGCCATGCCAAGTCTTGTTTTTCCCAGAAGTCCAGGTCTGCGTCTACCCTCGCGTACTCCTCCTGCTGGGTCATTAACGTATCGAACCTGGCCGCCAGCTCACGCTCCTCCGCCCCCCAGGCGGCCGCCTCTGCGGCCTCCTTACTCACTTCGCCATCCAAAACCTGTTGCTCCCTTTCTATTGCCGCTTTAAGCTCTGTTATCTTAGCCCGGCTCTCCTCCAATAGCACGACCCGCTTCCTGGACTGCGCGGTGCGCGTCCTGGCCAGCTCGGCCTTCTTGCCGGCCAGCCGCGCCGCCTCCTCCTTGAGGGTTTCCACCGCCTTGCCGATCCGCGCCACACTCTCCGCTTCCATGAGGTGCTTCTCGTCGACGTCCAGGTGCGCCAGCCGCGGCTCGCAGGCGGAGAGGTGCACGAGCGCGCGCTTGTAGCGCAGGCAGCCGTCCAGCGTGCGCTGCTGCCACCCCGCCAGCTCCGCCTCGCGGCCCACCACCATCTGCGAGACCTGGTCGGCCAGGGTGCGCTTGGACAGCAGCACGCGCTGCAGGTAGTCCAGCTGCGCGGCCAGCCGCTCGCGCGCCGCCACCGACAGCGGCTGGCGCTCCACCTCCCCGCGCAGCCGCTCCGCCTCCACGCTGGCCCTCTCGATCTCCACATCGACAGCTCGCATCATCTCCACGCACTCGTTCTTGACCAGTCTCTGAGCATCTATATCGGCCCGGGCGTGCCGGCTGGCCGCCCTCTCGGCTCGCAGGAGCGAGAGCAGGTTGTCGCGGTTCTCCTTACGGCGGACCTCGTTTAACCGAGCGGCTACCTCCACTTCGTCTCCTAAGCACGCTTCATATTTTTCAATAACTTGTTCCAAGTCTGCTATCTTCTTCTCGTCATTTCCCAGCAGCTGCGTAAGATTTTGCAGATACTCTTCATTAAGGTCTTCGAACTGATGACCTGGGTCTTGGAACCTGATCCAGCACTTGTACAGGTAGTCCCTGCGGAGGCAGGATAACTCATCCTTGCCGACGTACAGCCATTCGTCCAGAACTGGAGTTTCGACGTGGTTGACGAGGTCCAGCAGGTAGGCCAGCAGCGCGAGCGCGTGCGGGAAGGCGTGCAGCGTGTTGACGGTGCGCAGCCACGACTTGGACACCGCGCCCGGGTACAGCAGCCGCTTCGCCAGGTGCGGCAGCTTGGTGACGTAGTTGTCGGTGTTGAGCTTGGCGTCGCGGGTGAGCGCGGCCAGCAGCGCGGCGGCCAGGTCCACGAAGCGCGCGATGGTGAGCGGCCGCACCAGCGCCGCGCCCGCGCCGCGCGCGCCCAGCGCCGCGCCCACGCGCGCGCCCTCCGCGCGCTGCCACGCCACCGACGCCACGGGCCTCTGATCTTTGATGGTGACAAATGCCAAAGCTCGCTCCAGGGATGTCTGCCAGCTGCGACTGTTTCGGTCATCCGTTGGGGTCCTCACTGGGGTAGTTGTTGGTCTGGAGTAGTGACTGGAGCGCAGGGGTGTGGTGGTTGACTGACCATATCTAGCCTCCCCTGTTTGTGAGCGAGACCTCCCATTCAACGGCAGCTTAGTGGCCGACGCCTCCCTGCTGAGGCGGCCGCCCCCGAACGTGCCCCTCGCGGGCTCCGCGCTGCTGGAGCGGTGCCCCGCGGCGCTCGGCCGGCGCGCCTCCGTCGACAGGCGGTCGGTGGAGCCCGGCCGCCGCGGCTTCGGCAATAGAGACGGCTTGCCTTCCAATCTTGATTTTCGCATAGCAGATGACGGCCCTCCGCCAAACCTTCCCGGCAACATTATTTTATGGGTTTACAATAATAATGGAAAGAAAAAGCTAATATTTTTAATTTTGTTTTGAAAGAAATCGTTAACGTTTGAAAACTGAAACATTCAAACAATTGTCAAAACAGTAATTCAGTAACTGTCATAGCTGCAGTGTCAATTTATCATCTGATGAATTGACGGCACACGCTTTGTAATTAAACAGCCCTGTATGATGATCCTTGTTGTTAAATGTTGAAAAGATATTCGTTATAAAATAAAATTATAATATAATTAGTAGAAGATAAATCTATAATTTATTTAGTAATTTTATTTATAATAACAATTTTAATTAAATTGAATTTTTATTTAGAATTTCTTGTTCCAATATATTTTCTGCTTCCGAAACAAGTTGTGGAAAAGTTGAATCGAGTAAGCATAACTTAAAAAACTCTTTAAACGGTGTT
>DWIE01000660.1:0-13572 GCA_018248235.1 Choaspes benjaminii | reverse complement strand
TTATGGTAATAAATAATGTCAGAGCAGTCTTACAACAGAAATATCTAGATGTATTAAACCGAAAGAATCTAAATAAATTCAGTTTCGAGCTTACATAAATTTTCTTTACTATTATATTTATCGTAATATTTATGACATGCCCGCACATATTTTTATGTTATAGACACCACAGACCACCTGACGGTAAGTGGCTAATGCAGTGTATGACATCCGTAACTATAAATGTGACGCTACTGCTGAGGACATTGATCGATCACCTCCAATTCTGGTTATTCTGGCTATAACTGGTGTTATGTAATTATGGTTAACACAAGTAATGTGAACATTACTCTCACGACACTAATAGGTGTGTCGGTGGAATGGACCGAGACGAATATGAAAGTTATACCATCCATAATGTGTCCTTCATGTTTACCCGAGAATCGATGGTTAGGTTTTTTTTAGCGTTTCATGAAGTAGCACGCAGGCTTGCACTCTACCTGCTGGTAAGTAGCTACTGCAGTCCATGACATTTGTAATCACAAATTAGCACCGCATCTCGTGCATAGATCGAACGCCTCATGTTCTGCGTATGCTGGCTATAACACCCCTACATCGAAACACAAGTGATGCTATTGTTGCATTGCATAGATAGGTGTTACGGAAGAATCGACCCAGTCGAACATTATTATGTTTAACCACCCGGTAGATTATTCCAGACACGAAACAAATTAGAAAAAATCATCTCGCCGCGGGAATCGAACGCGCGTCCTCACGTTTCTAAAAGCGGCTCATGTAATGTAAAAACCAATTAGTTTGCCAATAACTTCTACACTTATATATATATATATGTATATGAATTAAAGCGGCAAAGGGACATGCAGTTCACCTTAAGTTTAAGTGACTTCTGCTAATCGAATCAAAACAGACGATTCGTTATGTTCTAAGTCGATCAGAAGTGCACTGCTATTCTTAAGAGCTAAGTTGATCGTGTTATGTTTTCTGTGTATTTTGGCCTTCAAGCTGAAACACAATTCAAACACAATTCTATTTCACAGCAAAAATGGAGTGCTGGTGGTACTCACCCGGGCGAACCTCGATATGTTATACCACCGATATATATTTACCAAAGGTTTCTTTCAATTACATCCCCTTTTTCCACAATATGATTCCAGAATAAGAATTCGTACCCAATTTCAATAAAACAAGTCATATTTTGATTAAATAATTTAATCCCTATTTATCTGATTGTGATTTGAAAAATTATAACTAATATACTGGCAACGTTGTACAGCTGTCTTGTCTTCGTGGTTAAAGCACTGTAATTCATGTCTAAACTTTTATTTAAAAAAAGTATTGTCAATAACGTCAAAGTGTCAAATAGACTCAGGTGTCACGTTTAATTGTCAAACATTTGTCAATCACTAATTTTTGTAGTAGTAATTGTATTATTACTAAACATGAAAATATAAATACTTGAAATGATAACAAGATTACTCACAAGGACTGCCTAATAGTTGTATTAATGGCCATACTGCCGAATGGCTGGATTCAGCTGGTAAGTCTATATAAAACGTATATAAGTGAAAAGTTACTTAGATTAAATTAATCAAGCTTCATTGTTGTTTGTGTACTTGTTGTTTAATTGATCCATAATTGAATACAATTGTTGTACTAGAACTAAAGGTTATGGTCTTTGCAATCATAAATTCTTAAGTCGGCTTTTTAAATATAAATAATTACAACTGACTCCTATTTACGTTTCTCCTATTATCCTGTTAAAATTACTTTCGTACACAGGTACCTTTCCGAAGGCTTCCAAGTAATTATTGAGAAGTCAAAAGAAGCAAAATGTTCCTTAAAAGATGTACAGTTACGTTTTTTGTGCCCTGATGACTTGGAAGAGGTAAGTGAGTCACATAATAATTCCAGTTTAGTGTCATCATAAATATGGCTTGACTAATATAATTTGTCAACAATATATTTTATATGTACCCGGTAAATGGTAATATACCTATATATATATAATAGCCTCATCACATATTATGTGGGACACAAACATAACTAGTGAAACATGGGTGATGTTTACATCTGCCTATACATTTGGGTAAATATAGGCATGAATTATGTTATATTATCTGTTGATAGAAACTTTAAGATAACTATGTTCTTTATCTTTAGCATGCAAGTTAATTCATTTATTAATGTAGTGTTATCTTACAAATCTCATTGTCTTACAAATCTCAATGCCCTAGTTTTTATGTTATGTACAACAGATAAAATTGTACTTAATTCATACTTAATAAACAGTGTTTAATAAGTTGCTGTTTTTAAAGTGTATGTTTTGTTACTTATTGGCTTAAATTAAAATCAAGGTTATGTTTTGCCCAACATATTGAAGTTGTATTATATTTAAGAAAGCATATCCAAATAGGATTAAGTTGAATTTTCTAAGAAAATATACATCATTCATTTTATTGCATGAAATTAAAGACTTATCATAATTTTTGGATACAGGTGAGATCACTTTGCAGAGATTGGTTTCCAATAGAGTATCCACTTTCCTGGTATGAGGACATTACATCCTCAGAAAGGTTCTTTGCTTTGGCAGCAGTTTACAAGACTCAGATCATAGGCCTCATAGTTGCCGAGATCAAGCCATATCTGAAACTCAACACGGAAGACAGGGGTATACTTTCAAGATGGTTTGCCTCCAAGGACACACTTGTAGCATATATACTTTCTTTAGGTGAGTCAGATTGAGATTAAATTTCCTAACTGATATTGCATTATATAGAAATTTCATATACAAAAACACCATAAGCATCAGTTGACGGTATACCAGTATCAAAAATATTGTGATAGTTAAATAAATATAGTAAATTATCATGAAATCTATAGTATAACAAAATTTCATCAGATTAAATTAGGTGGAAGTTAAATCAGATAGGTTGTAGTTTCTTATATATGTATAGTAACTATATAGAAATAGAAACCTTATGGAACAAACCCCATCTTATAGGCTGTCTAGATAATATTTAGCCTCATTAGCTTAAATAGGATAATGAATGGTTGAATAATTGAATATTGAGATTTACAATAGTTTTTAAAACTTGCTTGTCATTTACTATTTTTGCCAAACTATTGTTTTCAAACTGTCACTAAATTTTACTTCATATATCAAAAATTTAAATTCAAGCCTTTATAATCAACTAACTGTACCCTGCAGTTTCATTCTTATATAAAAGAGTAAAACAATTGGGGAGTGTGTTTTCTTATGACTGACTTATTAAAAATGAATATTTAAGAATAGCTGAGAAACTTAGCCTAATATTGCATAGCCTATAATGTTCCGCATGAATCTGGCTATGTTTTACAAAAGTAATTTTTAGAATCTGAATAGAACTTCCAGAGAATACCTTGTTTAAACAAACAAAAATACTATTCTGTGTTCATATATCAGTATGAATAAAGAAGATAATGAATTACAATCCACCAATGCCAAGAGAAAATAATCATCAGAAATAGATGAATTTCTTATTCACTAACCATAGACATTTCTTTATATGTGTTATCTACTTGAATATTATATGTTGCATGTGTAACATTTAAATCTAATTTAGTTACAAGATTTTGCCTCTCTATTTCTTACTGCTTTATGTTCACAATGTCCTTGCTCTGAATATCTTGAAACAAAGTATATAAATGGCTTCATTCTATTTCTGTTGCTTTCAGCTATTGCATTATTATATAATAAAAAGGTTATTTTTGCCATGCTACCATGAGCTAATTAAATATAATTTTTATATATAATAAAGGGTTATTTGTTCATATCAATTGGATCTCATGCTATAAAAAATTATTACAGGATTACAGAGTTACAACTTGTATACACAGACAACAACAACCCCTAAAAAGTAAAAGTAACAAAAAACTAACTTCGAAATTTAGTAGATTGACTGACTTGAAAATTTCACAGCATGATACAGTCAACAAAATGTATTCGTTTTTAAATATTTTTAGAGATTGTAGTGCATTTGTTTTTTAGGGGAACTTGGAGTAGCAAACGGGATGCGTTTCATCTGATGTTAAGTGACCACTGCAGCCCATGACAAACTTAAAACTGACCCATAATTCTGTTCAAAATTAGTCACAATTGCATTGCTACTCTTGGTTGCTAGGTTGGTCGTTACATGTATTTGTTCATGTCCAGATATACCTTTAACTTCTTGTCATATTATATATAATTTTGTAAATTTATGTTCAATATCTGCAGGTGTGGCACATTGTATATATATTGTATATAATGTTGAAAAGTTTATGGTACATGTTTGCAGGTGTAGCGCGTTCGTACCGACGATCGGGCGTGGCGACGATGCTGCTAGACGTGCTGATCAACCACCTGGCGGGCTCCGTGCCGCAGGCACCTCACGAGCACCACGTTAAGGCTATATTCCTTCACGTACTCACCACTAACAACGAGGCTATATTGTTTTATGAAAAAAGAAGGTTCCGGCTGCACTCGTTCCTGCCGTACTACTACTCGATAAAGGGGCGCTGCAAGGACGCGTTCACGTACGTGTACTACGTGAACGGCGGGCACGCGCCGTGGACGCTGTACGACTACGTGAAGTGCGCGGCGCGCGCGGCGCTGCGCGGCGGCGGGCTGTACCCCTGGCTGTGGGGCAAGCTGCGCACCGCGCTCGCCGTGGCCTGGCACCGGTAGGGCTGCCGCACGACGTCCTATCGCCTGGAGGCTGCTCCGAGAGCTGTGGTGCGGTGAAGCATATTGGAAACACGCGATTCGAATTTGAGCTTTACTAAATTGACATAACATAGGTGTAGATACAGATGCGCCCCTGCATGTGGCCCTGGCGGCGCTCATGGCATGGGCCCACTGTAATGGCTATGTTATGATATACGTTAACGATAACATTATGTGCTGTCCACACCAAAACTCAGTGTGTGCCCGCCGTGATATTATTTAATACGTGATAATGGGATGTATGCATGTCCACCCGCGAACAAGCGTTGTAATGTTTACGTGTTATCCACATCGATACTGAGTATAAACATCCCATATAAGGGACATATACTCTACTACCCTACAGAAAGTCACTGAAACGCCTATGTTAGTATACGTGTTTTTAATATGCACGCAGAGCCCAATATCACGCCTTTGTGACGGTTACGTGTTGTCCAAACCGAGACCCAGTGTAAAAATGCCATAGTATTATGTAATAGGTACACATTGGTGGGACAGATACACACTTATCTACCCAAATGAAACTTTAACTGCTACATTATGATTAATTATTGGTACAAGTCAATATAATCAAGCAAAAACATATTCAGTAAAAATTTTTCTGGTCTGTGTAACGAAATAAAATGTCATGTTCGACGGGACCACACCGCCGCTTATTTGTGCTAAAAGAAGCAGTGTACAAAAATTATAGAGATGTAAGTTAGCAATACTTAAGCATGGCCTTGGACAGTTGGTGAGTCGGTCTTTGAAATTTGAGGCGACTGATTCTGTTCCCGGAATATTGATATCAAGGTAACTCCGCAAGATGTACATGTCATGACGCCACCTCCTTTCTGTACATTTATAAACAAAGAACCGTTCTTTTTATTGAAATTCAACAAGTTGAGGATTATGAAGGTTGCATTGATATTCTTAACGTTAAAATGCTTATTATGATTGATGCACACATCTTGAAAACACGAATAAGTATGGCTGTAATAATACTGACTTTTCCATACATAACATTGTGTGATTTACATGTGCAAGTATGGAACAGTATGAAAGAGTGATATACTTGAAATTTGACATTGTATATTATATACTAAAAACATGACAGTATACGGGAATATTAATTAAGATCACAAGTATATGCCACAGTGAACAGTTACAAATGTTGTGACAAACAGTCAGTCTTTGCATGAACTTTAAATGTGATTATAGTGAACTGTTGACGTGTGTGTTATTAATATTTTAAAATTATGTGTCTAACATAACAGCAACTTACATCTATGTAAATACAAAATCTGCTTCAGATATTTAACATTTACCATATACATCTAAATTATTACATTATTCAGTTGTTAAACAGATAAAGCTGAAACTAATTATAATGGTTACCGTTAAGTTCCACACATATGTAGCAGTTAGCATACCTACAGATAAGGTGTATTTAGGCCTCCCACAATACTCATCGGAATAATGTGACAGGGCAAAGTGTAGGGTAACATTGCTTCCATTTTCAAAGCTGTAATCAGTTATAGCTTTAGGTTGAGGTCGACCTAGAACAGAGCAATGATTGACTAAAGCCTGCTGCGAGTGTCAGGGGCTACAGTGGTCTCTTACCACCAGGGTAACGGATCCCCATTTGCCACTCTTATTTCCAATAAAAAATCACGGACCACTATCAGAAATGTGTGTGTATCCACATAAGTAATTGATTACCAACAAACACTCAAGACTCATTAATTAATGTTTAGTGATAAATACAGTGATTTGTGTACACGTAAAAGTAAATTACATTAGAGTCGCCATGTGTCTTATAGGATAAAGTTGTGAATTTCCAGTGTAGTGTTGTTGTCCAAATTAATAATATTAAAATAGTTGTTAAGTCATCCAACATTTGTTATTTGCTGCTTGTTTTACTACCGAATAACTGACACGCAAGAAATCATTTTAATTATATTGTATTAACGAAATAATATATATAGTTATAAATATGTCAAAAATGACACTTGCGAACTTAAAACAAGTTCGAGCGTGTGAAACTTTAAAGCCATATAGATATTATTTATGTGGTAATTTGTATATTTTTAAGTGACCGAGTTGAAGAATAACCCTCAAAACTATTATGTGACATGTGCAAGGAAGCAGCTATATATAGTTATACTAAGTAAAATTGACATGGTTGCTTCCTTCCGCTGAATACATAGCAATTCGAATTATACTTATTTCAATGTTATTTGTGCAAGTTACGAACAACATTCACCTTCGTGGCACAAGCATAGCGTCATTCTTATTTCAATTTTGATTAACATTTTATTAATAATGATTTTATGTTCGCAGAATCCCTTCGAACTTCAAGTAGTCAATTGAATTTTATCCGATTTACATATTACTTGGGTTTTGTTTATATTTTTGATACAATACTTTGGCCTTAAATTTCTGCTACACATAGTGAAAGATTATTATTATATCAGATAAATAATTGGTATTAGATCACTAAGTTAAGATAAATTTAATCACTGCCAGATAATATATAATATTAATAATTATAAATAAACATAATATTTTTCAGTATTTTGCATATCGATTATTCGTATAAATACCATGGCCAATTAGTGAGGCATATCTGAATAATTTTGCATCTCACAATAGTTTTCTAATATATTCATTCATAGAATCTCTTTAGATTCAAGTGATTGTAAACTGTTACATTCCATTTGTCATTAATTGGAATAATGTGTAAAATAATTCTAATAAAAGACAAGTAAGTGTTTTATAAACATAGTTATGGAATTAAGATCCAAGTTGAAACTTGTGGAATCTAAAAATACCTGCCTGACTGCCATTACTTACCATTAAAAGATTATTGTGCCTTCTTATGCTCGCAATAGGGAAATGTAGAAAACCGAAAAGTTTTATCAAAATTGATTAAATTGATGCCTTGATAACACTGTTTACTAATTAGATACGACCAAGTAACAAAGACTATAAACGGCAAGGAATTTAAATGGAATGTAGCAGTAAGCGTGATGGTTTTGTTCTTGGTAAATATAACATTCTACTAAAAATTATTTTTACACAACGAGTATTGTAATGAGTTGTTCAAAGCTTTAAATAAAAATAATGTTCATGTTGTAAAATTATTAACACAACGTTTTCTAGATGTATTGTATCAATGTAATACTGTAAGGACGGCGAAGTGTGTCGGGCATCGCGTGTTACTGAAACTGAATACCGTATGTGTGCCATGACGAATTGCCAAGAAAAATTAAGTAAGGTGCCTGTGTGTTCAGAATGTAAAACATAATTATTGAATAAGTAAATTTATCTGTCTACATTGTTGAAGCGTGGTAGAACTATTCGTTACGTTCACTTGCACTGCGTCTTTTCATTTCATTTTAACCTCACACTAATTTAATTCTGTAAACTATTTACGTAGCTGTAACTGATTGTAAACCAAAGTAATTATATTTTTCATAATTTTGTTATTATTGTTTACAAAGTATTATAATATTGTTTAGTGTTATTGTGACTCTTAGTATTATATTATGGACCATCATGGAATTATTTATATGTCAAAACACTCTTCAATGTTATTGTGGTGAGACTTGGCATAGAAGTTGTATTGTAAAATTCCAAATTGTGTTGTGTAGTCGTGAGGTATGTTATACTCTGTGCTATTTTGAGTGTCTATTAAATATTCTCTTGCACTTTCGCAATATTGAACAAAATTTTATGTTATATTTCTACACTTTATTATGAATATTAATTTAGCTTCCAAATAAATATCATTGTTGACTACTAAAACTTGTATCATTTTAAAGTGCTATGCATTTTAAGAATTTACTGCGACCAATAATTCGGTGCGAATAGTTACATAATCAAAATTCAATACTGTATTAGTATTAAAAATTTCTCAGCAAGCAAGTGAGCAAATAATTTTAACTAGATATTAAAGCTATGTGAAATGTGTTCTGCGCATTGTTCACAGGGTAGTTAGAAAAGTGCCTCGAAATATATCTAACTCGTTCTCTTGTATTTACTTGTGACACTGATACACACTGACAAACAGGACGTTAAAGGATTAAAAAATTTAAAAATCATATGAACCTTTCAGAAAATCTTTAATTTTAATAATTGCTTTTTTTCATCAACTATGCTGTACAAACTATATCGCTTAAAATTAGAATTAGCAATTAATAATTGCACGTAAAAAACTTAACAAATAGGTACTTTCAACTTTTCGACTGGAATGAACGATTATTACATTAAGTAATATTTTTACAATATATATATACCTCTACTAAATGAAAACGTCTATATTTAACAAGCTGTCACAATCGCCCAATGATATGTTAAAATTATTTTTTATTTGTTTTTCATATTATTGCGTTCTAATAATCTATTTAACAGTATAAGAGCGTAGCCAAGTCGTCACTCCGCGGACCAACTCGCGTGCAGTGCGGCGCCGTGCGAACTCAGTTCTCTTTACGATACGAGGTTACCCCTCTCTCCCGCGCTGCTCTTGTGGTTCTGACCCTTGAAGTCTTTCAGTCGAATCGGCGAAGACTCGCTTCCCGAATCTCCGTTGGCACCAAGCGAAGTTGTCTCTTGCAAAAGCAATTCGCTGTCGGTGCCCCGCGATTCTTTGTTCTTGAGAATGGAGCGGGAACGCGAGTCGCCTTCGTGCGGCCACCCACCACCACCTCGTTTGCTGCCGTTCTTACCGAAAAGGATATGATGATTAATAATTCTCGTTGCAATCCCTCTCGGCGGTTTCCTCTCTTCCTCCGGCCATTCCTGCTGGAATCGTGCTTTTCTGTGTTTGGGCTTGGTATCATCGGGGGACAGGCCAGCGGGGAGGGAGACCTCGTCAAGGTGCTGCGGCAGGCTGGAGCGCGAGGCCTCGAGCGCGCGCGCTTCCGCCTCCACCACGGCCGCCGGGCCCGCGCCGGCACCTTCACCCAAGCTGCCCCGAGAACCGCGCGGCGTACTATCGCCCTGCGAATCTTTCGCACACAACACGTCCCCCGACGCGCTCTTGCGCACACCGATTAACTCCGCCGATACCCCGCCCTCACCCCCACTGGCACCTCCGCCGCCGCTACCGTCCAGAGGATTCACATACAAGTTTGACGAGTCGATCTCGCATGCGATGTCGCCCTCAGGGCTGTCGAGGCTGTTAGGGGTGGCTTCAGGGAGGGCGCGCGGCGCGGGGTGGCGCTGCAGGCACGCCAACTCCACGCACACCGGCTGCCGGATGTCTGACGTCGACATCGGCATCAGCTGCTCCGCATCTATAAACTCCTTGTAACCTGGAGTAGGTTCAGGATTTATAAGCAAGCGCTTTTCCGGCGTGTCTAGGCCTTCGGTCGAGAAGCGTCGTTCTTTCTTAGGACTGGTCTGAAACTGAATGTTGTCGGGGCCTTGCTGTATCTTATTGCCGATGGCGTGCTCATATTGCTTGTAACAGCCAGTGGTGGCAGGTGCCTCGCCTTCCAAGCTAGTGGCGTCCGCCTGCGACAAGTTGTGTCCTGGAGACACATACCATCTTAAGTAGCAACGTTTTCTACTTCTTCTTCCGCGATTTTCCGATAAGCGTCTTACACAACAGTGGATACATTTTTGAGTCAAACTGGTTACAAAAACATTAATAACAACTGACTACACAACGACGTGAACTACACAACACACATTCCACACGAACAGTTACAAATCCAGCGTCCTCCGGATACACACACAACGAACAGTCCACAGAAGAAATGAATGTTAGTTCTAGGAAGCGTTAGGCTTACGCTGACAATGTAATCGACCTTAGATAAGTGTCTTCGTCGCACATCGCAAGCTACACGCGACGCGAACCCGACCCCGAGCTACGAACTTAAAAATAAGGGGTCGGGTATGACGACTGTGCGATAGTAGCAAGTAGCTCATCGGGCGTCGTCTCTCGCCTCAATGAGGACGCACTTGTCACCTGAAGACAAGGAATAAAACACTCTGAGTGCACCTCTTTGGAACGAACGAGTGAACATAGCTGTAGCTGCGATGTAACGTGAACTGTTTGATTTTCGAGATGCCTGCGAGTCCGGAGAGCTAATCGATGCGACGTGCATACACATACGAACAACATTCTTTACATTCAGTTAACACATATAATAAATGGGCAAGAAAAGCATGCGTGCTGAGTGAATATAAGTAACGTTTACGAGCAACGAACACATGACATGGAGAAGCGACAGCGGGAAATGGACTACTCGGTACTGACCTGCGTCGACGATCACGTCGATGAGGTCCATGCTCTTGGCGAACGCGTCGCGCAAGTTAATGTGATGGAAAGAAACGATGGAGCCCTCACGCTTGGCGCGTTCGAGCGCCTCACGCCGTTTGAGCGCCTTCTCTCGTCGCATCTGATTCTTGTAAAACTCGGCGAAATTGTTGACGATAATGGGAATGGGTAACGCAACTACCAACACGCCGCAAATACAGCAAACTGAGCCGATGACCTTGCCCAACGGGGTCGTGGGGTAAATGTCACCGTATCCGACTGTGGTCATGGTGATGCCGGCCCACCAGAACGTTTCCGGAATGGAAATGAATTTAGTCCCCGGCTCTTCCTTTTCAGCGAAGTACGCCAGCGAAGAGAATATAAGCACACCCATCGCTAGGAACAACATTAGCAGTCCCAGCTCTTTGTAGGAGTTTCTGAGTGTAAAACCGAGCGACTGCAGCCCGGTTGAGTGTCGAGCGAGTTTTAGAATGCGCAATATTCGCATTATACGAAATATTTGAACAACACGACGTACATCTTGAAACTGGTCCGTTGCGTTTTTATTCGTTTCGAGTAGGAATAGAGATACGAAATAAGGCATTATAGCCAGTAAGTCTATAACATTGAGTCCACCTTTGAAGAACTTCCATTTATCCGGTGAGGCACTGAATCGTAGGACGTACTCGAGCGTAAACCACGTGATGCACACTGCCTCAATCATGGCCAGCTGCGGATTGTCCATGGGCGTGCCCTTCTCGTCGTACACTTGCATCTGGGGTATCGTGTTGAGAGTAAGCCCTATCGTGGACAGCACGATGAAGAGGATCGATACCACCGCAATCACCTGGAAGCACGCACCGAGTGAGCGTCCAGCGCGCTCACACCGCCCGTCACCGCGCTGTCGCACGTTAGTAGACACGAATAACATTAGGTATTACGCTCCACGATTATCATAATATACGTTATACGTGTTAGGAAGTAAGTTATGCCAGTGTTTTTACAGAGCTTTTTCTAGAATCTGTACAATTTTAAAAGCTACATTTATTTGTAGGAATATGTTTGTATCTATAAGTATGTATTTACAAAAATAAAAAGCCAATGTCTTATGTTATAGTATGTCTTAAAATTAACGCTTTAATTTTGGTGTAAAAATAACATCTATACGTGTAAGTAGGTAATTATGTTAGTAGTGTTGTGTAGTCGTGGTGTGGGTAAATAAGTAAATAAAAATATAATGATCGCGGGTGGACGGACGTGCGTTGTTGCGATCGCTCGTTCGTCCATCGCCCGCGTCGCTCTGTTAGTCGGATCAGTACCACGAAGCGGAAGCGCTGGTGGGTAGGGAACGGGCAGGAGAGGGAGAGGCGGCAGGGGGGACGCCGGCGGAGCGGCGCTCAGCCGTGGTGAGAGGCGGCGCGGGCGCGGCGCAGCGCACTGCGGACGGCCGGTCCGCAGGGCGCTCTCGCCGTCCCGTGCCCCCCCGCACGCGGGCCTCGGAGCGTCGCCGGCGGCGGCTGGTCACATCGCGTAAGCCCATCCCATGTTTGCAACTTTGCGACAACAATTAAGCTTTGTTTTGTTTAAAGTGAGAAGTCGTAGAACGATCGACGCGGCTGTGAACATTAAAAATTATTGTAACGGAAAATTATTTTAAGGCACATGGTGCCGTGAATGCACACACTTTGTGCGATATAAACATGTTATATATATACTCGTATTTATAAAAAGCAACTTCACTTATGTGTCCTGGTGCCTCTAAATAGAATGCTTTAGACTGTCTTCCAATCATGCAATCCATGCATGCAAATCGTATTTACTTTAAGTTATTTAATATATATCACCGTATATTATAGTCATTTATTGAAACTTCATTTATAAAAAAGGAATCTTTAAAAAATTGCATTTTATTTATATTTAGCATCTCTGGAAACATAAAGGTCTGTGGTTCTGAAATGTTGGAAGCTACCTTTGTATGTAAGGTACATTAAAATGCAAAAGATAACAGAAGAAAAACACTCCTGGTAATAAATAAAGCATGACATAAGTTCCAAATTTCATTATTAAGCCAAAGTATACATAATTATAATACCAAATAAATCACTAAAATAAAATAATAAATAAACTATGACAATGTTTATAATAGGAGACAATGCTGACAACATAATAATACATAAGCTACTTATATAAATGCAAAATATATTTAATTATGCTTTTGAAAATATGGAACCCTCGTCCTGTGCCGTAACTGACCTTCGATGGCTGTTGCAATATATGTAACACGTACATGCAAATAAAATATAACAAATAAATACATCGTAGTGTCACAAATGAAAATAATTATAAGGAGTACATATATAAAATAAATAAAAGTAGGTAATCCTTTATACTTACATACGTTAGGTCTCTTTGCTTATGTCGAAAAAAAAATGGTTTAACAAGACAAATACCTGCTATGCAAAGATTCGACAAAAGCTACAACAGACACCGGAACACAACACCACATTCCACAATATAACAATAACAATAACAAACCACAGTAAAATCTACGAAGGAGTGAACAGCAGTGACAGATAGATGT